>JARQOD010014126.1:0-11685 GCA_033576555.1 Oophaga sylvatica
TTTTGCAAGCCTCGAAAAAAATCTCGCAAGTGGGATGAAAATGGATTTTTACAAGGTACACACACATGCGATTAAATCGCATCTTTGAAGGAAAATGGGATCCAGAAGGATTGAATTTTTTTTATTTGATCCGATTGTCGCCGTCTAAAAGGGACCGATTTTTTGTGGTTGTGTGTGACTCCAGCCTAATTTGCACAAACAATTAAATCAACTATGTGTGCAAAATTTCACACCTGTAGGGGTTAATAAAGGTGTAAATTCGTAGCAAAAAAAGTCCGTTTTTTTTACAACGAATTTACACCTTTAATTAACCCTAGAGTGTGAAATTTTGCACACATAGTCTGATTTAATTGTTTGTGCAAATTAGATAGCAAAGGACATGAAAAGAAATGTTTAACCCTATATACACCCAAGTGTCATTTCATGTCGGGTGCTTCTGTCTTTTCACTGAAGCCGCTTTACCCGGCAATTGAATCAAAGGATATTTTACTATGTAGAAGTGTATAAACTATACATAATTATATAAATATTCACAATGACATGTATATATATATATATGTATTCTATGTGTGTATATTTAGTGTTTACAAGGAAAGAAAGGGTTTTTTTTAGTTGCGATATTTTGTTCCCATAGACTTACATGGGACTTCCGGTATCGGTATCGGGTAATCGCCGATTTTTTAGTGATATCGCGATACCTTTCCGATTCCGATACTTTAGCATATCGGAAAGTATCGCTCAACTCTATTCGTGACGCCACCTGTAGTGTTCTGGTAATTAGTACCAGCGCTGCCGTAGATCTCTGAGGGGATGGTGATGCAGCTAGATGTCGGGTCCCCTACAGGTGGACTGGTCCCTCAAAGTCTATGGGATTTGTGAAGTCGGGTGCAGATAAAGAACACAGTCTCACACGGTCAGCGTCTTTCCATACCTTTACTTGTAAGATTTCAGGCAGGTCCCAGGGAGGCTGATCCAAGGAGAGTGTATCTTGAGACAGCAGCTGGACAAGTTAGGGGCCTCCTTTACTTCCAATACAACGAGTACAACCAGCCTGAAGCGTAGTTTCCCTCAAAATCTCCAGCTAATCTATAGCTGTACCACCCATCAGCTTTGTGTTAGGGGCCTTCCTGTGAAGGAGCTGAATTCTTATTTTGTCCTGCAGAGACTCCAAAGTCTTCACTCCCCCTGACCCCAGTTACGTACTGACTATAAGGGGCTGTCTGCCGCGACCTAGGGTCCGGTAGATTCCTGGTTTTCTTATCACTATGCTTGAAACAGTAGTGATCCTTCGGTCCCCAGTGACCGGGTGCAATGTGCAGGACTTCTGCAATCCGTAAGCACTAATCCAATAAACCACTGTGCCTTTCGCCTTGTCCCGCTGGTAACATAAGCACTCAAACTAGCCAAGGGTCGAGCAGTCACTTCTTTCTTTTCCTTTCTACAAGTTAGTTACAGATGCTCATTATCAATAGGCAGGAGCACGTCTCTGAACCTGATACCGTCCTTTAGACAGGATGCTGAAGATTTTCTGCACTAAACTTCTTCTTTCCTTCCAGTGTATGCTGATGAGGTACAGCTCTGACTAGGCTAAGGTGAATGAGACCACCTGTACCAGCCTCCACGATCAGAACTGATGATAGAGCAGGCTGGACTCCTTCCTCCCTCCAGACGTCTTCTCTCTCTGAAGTCTAGACACTGACTACAAATCACTCTAACACATACCTTGACCACTCCCTCAAGAGCAAACTCCACTACCCTAAGGGTGTGTCTAGTATATGTCGATGTGAATGAATATTTAGCATTAAACTGCTGTCTCGCCATACACTCTCCAGGGTACTGCGTGTGCCTAACACCAGGGCTACACATTCCCCCATGGTAAAAGACAGCACTCCCGGGCTGTAAAATACAAAAGAGACATTTTGTTTATGCAATAAACATTAAACAATAACTTCTTCCCATCCGGGAGGTGAGAATATCTTGAACGTTGCGAACAATAACATTTTACATATAGAAATACAAAAGTATCAAATAGCATTTAATAAATATACGGTATACTTGTGAAGGACCCGCACCAAACCTTCAACGTGGGTCCTGGGTGGGCTGCAGGACATCCGATTGCAGACCTCACTCAGTGCCACACCACACGGGTTTTGTTTTCAGAGGTAGTTGTGACTGGTTTATGTAAAACCAAGAGAAAGCACCGAAGCGCAACTATTTACAAGTAAGTTCTGGGTTGGCGCAGTCCTCAACCTCCAAGTCCAATGTAAAACCAAAGACATATTATATCAAATCACATAATACGAAAGTGCAACTTTTCTGGTTACTGTTTATCATTTACCCAGCCGGGCATTCTACAGTAAAATATATATATTCACTATATAATTTTGTGCAAAACTTTATAAAACATTTCAAACTTTTTTACTTTTGGTAGATCCGATAGGGATCTCACCACTTTTTTCCTCACTATCTATTCATTCTCTGCAAATACACTTTCCACCCCGGGGCTGGAACAATGCAATGGGCCCTAGATCCCAGGACTAGCAAATCATGTGCTGCGATTAGGGTCTGGGTCGCCACAGTTCTGGTGCGAACCTCTAGGGGCGCAACGGTACATTTTCTTCACGTGACACCGATTGCGTTTCAATCACAGTTAGCGATATGGACCGCGTCAGGGATTGCGATTGAGACTGGGGTCGCATGTTGCGATGTAGAGGTGGCTTTAATTTGCGATGAAATCTGGGTCGCTTGTTGCGATGAATTTGCAGGGGGCGATGCTGGGCACGGCCGGATGCTGCTTGATCTAGAGACGGGACGCTGCGGTCATAGTGACGGTACCTGCGTCTGGGACGGGTCACGGACGATGGTGACGTTAAGGGCATACCATCCCTTCATTCCCCAGTGCCGCGTATATGTGACGATATCTCCATTTGCTAAGTCCCTCCCGGGATGGCCTTGCGGCAGGTGGGATTCTACGTCACGCCTGCTGACAAAGACCGCTGGGTAGAGGCCCGTTCACGGATAAAGCCCCAGCCCTTCCGGAGCTGGAACTCAGTCACACACCCCTGCCGCCGCGGTTCCCTCAGGGTACCTTTATCTCTCCGGACACTCTCTTTGTCCGCGATCAGCTCGCATATTGTCGCTGACGGTTCCTCTGAGTTTCCCGCTCTTCCTCCTGCTGGCGTTTCTTCTTCTCCTCACGACTCTGCCATTCCTGTTCCCACTGGGCGGTATAAGCGACGTCATCCAGGCGCGCCATTTCGTCCCAGTCCACATCTGGTAGTGACGGACAGGACCCCTCCGGTGTCCCTGCCGGGGACCGATCATCTGCTGCGGCCTCTTGGCCGGCGGGGGCGTTCCGGGATTGGCTGTACCTCCTCAACCTCCTTCGCTTCCACCGCTTCACCGGTGGGATCGGGATCGGTACTTTCGGGGGCAGCCTCCGGTTGCTCCTTCGCCTTGGGCAGCAGACTCTTCGGTATCTGGAATCGTGGGGGGTCGTTGAGGGGAGAGGACGCTGTGTTCCACAGTCGCCACTGCATCAGGTTACATCGGCGTCTCTCAATCTCCTCCAGTCCAGTTTGGTGCTGGACCATCTTCTTCAGGCGTGCATTTTCTTTCTCTTATCTCTAGCAACGCCTGTTGCAGGTGCAGGATCACAGAAGACTCCTGTGATGGTGGCAGCTTGGCTGGGGCACGGGGCCTGCCTTCCTCCCGCTTCCCCGCTCGGCTGCACACGTCCTGCCTCCATGATGTTCCAGAAGATTCTCCCTTCTTTCTTCGGAGACATCCGGTCTCTTCCGTGGAGGTGGGATTTGCGTCTCCTCCTCCTCGCAGGGAAGGTGAAGAGGAGGCGGACCTCCTTTGCTGTAGGGCAGGATCGCATGTTGTAATAGCACTTTGAGAGGGCAGGCATTTTCTTCGCGCCACAGGGGGTAGACGCCCACGAAGGTACGCCCACCTTCTTCTCCAGCGCCTGAGGGCGCGAATATGGCGACAAAAATGGCGATTTTGGCGCCAAAAGTGCAAACAGTCCTTCTCACAAAAACAATTCCTTAGGCACACAGGGCTCGCAATTCTGCGAGTTTCGCATCCTGTTCGTGACGCCAAGTTGTGTCGACCCGCCACCACAATTGTGGATTACCAGGGCAATGGGTACTCCGAGCCGAGCCCGTAGAAGTCTATGGGGTTTGTCACAGGTAGCTGTGGCTCGGTCTGTGGCCCGGGCGGTCTTGGCGTATGTTGGGATATATTTACAGGGGATTGATTTATGTACAGTTCGTGACGCCACCTGTAGTGTTCTGGTAATTAGTACCAGCGCTGCCGTAGATCTCTGAGGGGATGGTGATGCAGCTAGATGTCGGGTCCCCTACAGGTGGGACTGGTCCCTCAAAGTCTATGGGATTTGTGAAGTCGGGTGCAGATAAAGAAACACAGTCTCACACGGTCAGCGTCTTTCCATACCTTTACTTGTAAGATGTTCAGCAGGTCCCAGGGAGGCTGATCCAAGGAGAGTGTATCTTGAGACAGCAGCTGACAAGTTAGGGGCCTCCTTTACTTCCAATACAACGAGTACAACCAGCCTGAAGCGTAGTTCCCTCAAATCTCCAGCTAATCTATAGCTGTACCACCCAGTCAGCTTTGTGTTAGGGGCCTTCCTGTGAAGGAGCTGAATTCTTATTTTGTCCTGCAGAGACTCCAAAGTCTTCACTCCCCCTGACCCCAGTTACGTACTGACTATAAGGGGCTGTCTGCCGCGACCTAGGGTCCGGTAGATTCCTGGTTTTCTTATCACTATGCTTGAAACAGTAGTGATCCTTCGGTCCCCAGTGACCGGGTGCAATGTGCAGGACTTCTGCAATCCGTAAGCACTAATCCAATAAACCACTGTGCCTTTCGCCTTGTCCACGCTGGTAACATAAGCACTCAAACTAGCCAAGGGTCGAGCAGTCACTTCTTTCTTTTCCTTTCTACGAAGTTAGTTACAGATGCTCAGTTATCAATAGGCAGGAGCACGTCTCTGAACCTGATACCGTCCTTTAGACAGGATGCTGAAGACTTTCTGCACTAAACTTCTTCTTTCCTTCCAGTGTATGCTGATGAGGTACAGCTCTGACTAGGCTAAGGTGAATGAGACCACCTGTACCAGCCTCCACGATCTGAACTGATGATAGAGCAGGCTGGACTCCTTCCTCCCTCCAGACGTCTTCTCTCTCTGAAGTCTAGACACTGACTACAAATCACTCTAACACATACCTTGACCACTCCCTCAAGAGCAAACTCCACTACCCTAAGGGTGTGTCTAGTATATGTCGAGTGAATGAATATTTAGCATTAAACTGCTGTCTCGCCATAAAACTCTCCAGGGTACTGCGTGTGCCTAACACCAGGGCTACACAGATGAGGAGGAGGAGGAGTCAATGGAGGAGGAAGAAATCCCTACAGAGGAAGGTACACAACGCTGTAGTCAGTATGTAGAGCGAGGGTGGGGTGATGCAGAGGAGACAGAGATGACGCCTCTTCCAGAGTACAGCCTTTGTTGGCCAGTTGGGAGTCTGCAGCACATGGTTGATTTCATGCTTCAGTGCCTAAGAAACGACCGCCGCATCGCCCACATTCTCAGCACGTCAGATTATTGGGTGTACACCCTCCTAGACCCTCGCTACCGGGACAACTTACAAACCCTCATCACACCGGTGAACCGGGACCGTAAAATGCAGGAGTACCAAGACACACTGGTGCAATCCATACTGTTGTACATTCCAGCCGAGAGAGATGCTGCTGCTGCTACTGCTTTACAAAGCAGCTCTGTGCATCGAGGCAGTGTAGACACCTCTACAACAAGAGGGAGCAGAAGCAGCGCCTCTGCACAGGGCAAGAACTGTATGTTACAAATGTGGCAAAGTTTTGTGACAGCGCCAGCAAGGTCTACACCATCCGAGACGGCTCCAGTCACCAGGAAGAAACGTTTCCGTAAGATGGTGACAGACTACTTGGCTTTCCCTCTAAGTGTACTCCCAGATGCCTCTTCCCCTTTCAAATTTTGGGTCTCTAAGTTGGATACATGGCCAGAGCTTAGCCAGTATGCATTGGAGGTGCTGGCTTGCCCTGCTGCCAGTGTATTATCTGAGCGTGTCTTTAGTGCTGCAGGTGGTGTAGTAACAGACCGTCGCATGCGACTATCCTCAGAGAATGTAGACCGGCTTACTTTTCTGAAAATGAACAAGGCATGGATCTCACCTGAATTTGCCTGTCCGTTTTCAGATTAAATAACTGTTTGGCAACGTTTTCCATGTCTCCTGTTATGTTCATCTTTCTACCACCTGAACTCTACTCCCTGGGCTACAACACCGCCATTTGTTGCTCTTAAGTAATTGGCAGGGGTACTGACTCCTGGCCAGCCTGGTTACAGCACGACAGCTGTTTCCTGGCAGTGTGAACGTCAATTATCCTCCAATAAGTTGTGCTGTCGTGTTGCATTCGGGTTAGCCGACTCTATGGTGCCTGCAGTTTAGGTGATTCCTATGTGTGCTGTGGATATGTAAATAAAGGCGGTTTCCATTGTGACAATAGGATAAGCACCCACTGTAGGACTGTGTGATTCGGTAACTGCGGACGGCTTGCGTCCTGTCAACTTACATTTTCATGGGTGCGTTCTTCTACCCGTCCGGGGTCCAGTACCGTCAAGTGGTTCTCCCCAGTGTCTTTGGCCTAGGTGCCTCCATCTCCGTATCCGAGTTCCAGCAACGTCTGCTGGTCCTTGGTAGTGCTTGGAGCACAGGTACCTCCTGCTTAGTAACCGTGTCACAGTAACGTCAGCTGGTACTCGGTTGTGACATTGCCTCTTTTCCTTCTGCTACCCGTCCGGGGTCCAGTACCATCAAGTGGTTCTCCCCAGTGCCTTTGACCTAGGTGCCTCCATCTCCGTATCCGAGTTCCAGCAACGTCTGCTGGTCCTTGGTAGTGCTTTGGAGCACAGGTACCTCCTGCTTAGTAACCGTGTCACAGTAACGTCAGCTGGTACTCGGTTGTGACATTGCCTCTTTTCCTTCTGCTACCCGTCCGGGGTCCAGCACAGTCAGCTGGTCCTTGTTACTTCCATTGTCTCTTGCTCCATCTGATACCCGTCAGGGTTCCAGTAACGTCAGCTGTTTCTCGGAAATTAGACGACATTAAAGACCACCCAGAAGAAGATGACGACAACAAGGACGACGAGCATGAAGCCAACCACCTGAACACCATCACAAAGAAAAAATAAAAGATTACCAAGAAGAAGATCACCAACAGGACAAAGAAGGTTAAGACAAACTACAAGATACAGAACAAGAGACAGAAGAACAATAAGCAGAAGATCAAAAAGCAGAAGAACATGAAGTATAAGACCAAAATGAAGAGCAAATATATGCTTTAAATTCTAAGCAGAAGAAGACTAAGCAGTGTATGGGGGTGAGTCCGTTCCTCCTCGTGGTGCCCCTGGAAAATGCCTGCTGCTGCTGCAGGCTAAACTGAACACGGACAAATACTGTTGTAATTTAAATCTTTTGTGACAGCAAGAACGGAAGGATGAACAATTCATACTTTACAGATTACAAGTACAGGAATCTCTGTCACAAATAAGAATATGATGAAGAAGATGAAGAGGAAGAAGATGAAGAATTTGAATATGAAGAAGATTAATTAGTTTAATAATAACAATATGAGTAATGTAAACAAAAACATGAATAGCAAGAAGTTTAAGAAGAAGATTAAGAAGGTGAAGATGAAGAATAATTTGATGAGAAAGATGATGCTGCTGCTGAAGATTATGAAGGAGAAAGTGTGGCACTGGCAAAAGTTAAAAAGGTGAAGAGCATGGAAGTTGTGAAACATACATATTTGCTAAAATAGAAAAAAGGTTAACAACATTGTCAATTTGTTAGTCAATCCAAACGTATTTCCAAAAAAAAATATATTAATGCTATTCCAATGCATTGGGTTAAACATGTATGCCTTTATTGTCTCCTCAACCTCCCCCAATACATTCTACATTAGTCTTTGTTGTTTTCCTTCATGTACAATTAACCAACAAGGCAAGAATGTTTTTTTTTAATTTCGATATTTTGTTCCCATAGACTTACATGGGACTTCCGGTATCGAAATCGGATATCGACGATATTTAGTGATATCGGCGATACAATTTCGATACGATATTTTTAGATCTCGAGCAATATCGCTCAACACTATTCCTTAGCTGAGGAGGGAGGTAGTAAAAGGTTAGTGCGATTATTTTCGAACCATCTCTCTTGTCTGCGTTCAGTCAGACGAGCATCAATACGGATACAATAGTTAATAAAGTCACCTAACGCAGTGGAAGGGTCGGCACGAGCAAGTTCATCCTTAATCAGTGGAGACAACCCTTTCCGAAAAATAGATTTTTTAGCGGAAGTGTCCCAAGTGGTATCAAGAGCCCATCTCCTGAAATCCAGGGCATATTCGGCTACTGAACGCTTACCTTGGCGCAAAGTTAACATGGCTGCTTCAGCTGTTGCACCTCGATTGGGGTCATCAAACACCTGCCCCATGGCTGAAATGAAAGCATCAAGATGATCCAAACATTCATCCTCAGTCTCAATCAGAGGGTTTGCCCACATCAAAGCCTTATTGGTAAGCAACATGATTATAGTAAGCACTTTGGATCGTTCAGTGGGAAATTGTGAAGCATGTGCAGAGAAAAATAAATTGCATTGATTAATAAATCCCCTGAATTTCTCACATACACCTCCAAAATGAAAAGGAGGTAATTTGGGGATCCCAGAACTCGGGTTATGGCAGGAGCCTGGACTCGTTCCTCTAGAGCCTCAATCCTGGCTCGCAATTCCTGGGTAGTCTGTCCAAACACTTGCAAATTATGATTAGTGAGGTCCTGTAGGCTTGCAAAACGGGTTTTTAAAGTCTGTACATCTGAAAGGATTGTATCAGTCACTCCTCCGCAAAGTTCCTTTATGCGGGCCTCCATCTTCCAGATCTTTTAAGGCAGAAGTGCTGGAAGGAGAAGAGGAAAGGAAAAAAAAAAAAAAACAATAGTGTTTACCTGTGGTAACACTCCAGAGTAAAATTTTAAGGGAATGCGCTCACCTGGAATGGTTGTGAGAAGTCACAACCACTGTCATCACATAAGGTATTAAACGGACATCTGATATCCACAGTCACAGCAGACACGGCTTTCCCAGACCCAGCAGACACTAAACATTGGCTCCTGAATCTTGTCAGGTATAGTGTACAGTTCCTATATCGTCTTGTGCTTGGGTGCGAGGAAAACACAGGAGACACAGGTTGATATGAAATGACTTGTATTACTTCATACAAGCATGCTGAAAAGTTCACACAGTTTGCAGGAACAGCGACAGGAGACACAGCAGGCCAGAGTAACTTCAAGCACTACAATAAATCTCCAAAGCAGGTTCAGGATCTCTTCTCTGTACCGTCATTCCTCTGCAAACATGGATTCACCAAACAGCAGGTTTCCAGAGTCCAAAAGTGTTCCAAGGTTCCTCAGTAGGGAATAGCTGAAGTACAAGTCCAAGGCTTCCAGGAGTCAGGTCACAGACTGACTGAGGCTTGATTCAGGAGCACTGATTGTTCAGCTGAGGCTGTTTAAGAAGCAAGAGGAAGAATCAGGGCGGGAACATGAAAACTGAAACTCCATATTAACTGAGGGCAAGAGCTGCAGAAAGACAGAAAGCAAAATGGCCGACGGAAAACTGAGTTTCAAGGAACATGTCAACAGAGACAAAGAACCTTACATAGTGATAGATTCTCTTTAAATGTCTACATAAAAAAATCTGCTTTTTAACAAAATTCAACTCCTTCCCAAAAAGAATGTGATAAGAAATTCTATGTAGGTACATGTCCAAAGAGCCTGCACCTCCCTCCAACAGGGCACTATATTAGTGTCTTATATAAAGTTGTAAACTTTGACTCATGCACAAAACAAATAGTGTATTTGTGACACGCGCACTTTGTCAGGTCGACAGGCACAGTTAAAAATATGGATTTCGCAGAATTTTCTTTAGTATTTTTTAAAAAAACAATTATTTTTCCCCATTATAAAAGGATTGCAAAAGAAATGCAAAAACTTTTGACAAGCAAGCACACCATCTCTGCGTGACACTATCAGATTTTTTTTTCTGTAGAAATATTGTGCTGTCTTGCTTCTGCTTCTTATACATGAAGTCAGAAAAAAAGCGTCATTCAATGCAGCACAACAGATGCAGCTACGCCGTATCACTGATCCATCACAGTGTGTCCAGCAGCTGACACTACTCTTGTCTCTTTTTCCCCCCTATGAACTGAATCTCCACATTATTAGTAAACTACAGCACTCATCTTCACTGCTGCAGTTACACAACACATTACTGTCTGGAGTATTTGTTCAAAATTTACGGCTTTCTCTTCCTATCTTTATTGTGCTGTAAGCTCTCACATCCTTTCACTATCCAGAATCACACACAAAAATGGCTGCTGCATTCCCTGCCTTGGCTTTTATGCATGCTATGATAGTCCCCCTCATTACTGGTTGTGCTATATCCTGTGATGTGATAGCTAGTCAGAGAAAAGAGGGAGACACAAAAGCGCAAATAGGGTCTTATCAAACGTTACACAGAAGTGCCCACCAAGAGAACTACTCATCTGGTGAGAGTGAAGGAAGGACATATATTCATGGCGGCTGCTGCAGATCCACAGGTCAGTGCAAGACCTCATTAAAACATACACTTAGGTAGGAAAAAAGGATCATCCCCGCGCTGCAGCAAGAAGAATTCCAAAAATTGTAGAGGTTTCAACGTGGTTTATTCTACGCATTTCAGGGTTCAGGTGACCCCTTCATCAGGACAGACCACAAATATTGCACCAATATTTGTGGTATGTCCTGATGAAGGGGGCACCTGAACCCTGAAATGAGTAGAATAAACCACGTTGAAACTTCTACAATTTTGGAATTCTTCTTGCGGCAGCGCGGGGATGATCCTTTTTTCCTACCTAAGTGTATGTGATGTGATAGCTGCCAGACATCATGGGGAAGCATGCACGGTTGCCCTTGAAGTCATGTCAGACTTATGCATTCTTCTGCAATGTGTAAAACATCAGTGGAAATTTTAGACAGGTCAACCTGGAAATTTAACAATATTTGACACAAAATTGATTCACAGCACATTAATTCACTCATTTCCACACCTTAAGATTAATAATAGTCTGACACCTGGTTCCACCACTGAGCCAAGTAATCAATATCATATGATCGTAAACTCCTTTATGCACAGTCACTTTTTACTCAAAAATCTTTTTTGGTCCATTTGGCTTCTACAACCTCTGTGTATCACAGTACATAACAGTCAGCTTACAGTCATGGACAAAAGTTTTGAGAATGACACAAATATTAATTTTTTACAAAGTCTACTGCTTCACTTTTTCTAATGGCAATATGCATATACCCAGAATGTTATAAAGAGTGATCAGCTTAACAGCAATTACTTGCAAAGTCAATATTTGGCTAGAAAATGAACTTTATCCCCCAAAACATATTCCAACATCATTGCAGCCCTGCCTTAAAAGGACCAGCTAACCTCTTTTCAGTGATTGCTCCATTAACACAGGTGTGGGTGTTGATGAGGACATGCTGAGATCAATCTGTCATGATTAATAAGAATGACA
>JARQOD010014127.1:0-11678 GCA_033576555.1 Oophaga sylvatica
CCACATGTGTCTCTCACATTATTGTGGTGACCTTCTATTATGGGACCATTATGATTCTGTATTTACGACCACGTTCCCTTTCTTCTCCAAACATGGACAAGTCTGTTGCCATCCTCTACTCAGCTGTGACGCCCATGCTAAACCCATCATCTACAGTGTGAGAAATAAGGATGTCAAAAACACTGTAAAAAAGAATCTAATCCAAGATGTCTTACGAATAAATTTATTTTTATGAAATCTTAAAATTAGGACAGATAAAGATTGAAAAACATAGTGTTTTAAGTAGTATAATATCTTTTCTTTGTCCCATGTGTGGTGCCTCTTTGGACTTGACCTGAAGACCTGGAGATCTTGACTCTTAACATTGAAAAGTAAAAGTTGCCAAGGAGTAGAAGTATTCAATTTCATTTACTAATCCATTTTGTGGTAAATAAAATTTTTATTGAGGTCAAAAGGCATAATCAAATTGTTAGAGCCCATCTGCCAGTAACACACAAGGGGACCTCCATTGATGGAAACCTGAATTGACATACTTCTCTGAAGCCAAGGCTTACAAATGTAAATGGTTAAGTAGAACCCAGCTACAGTAAAAACAGCCTTGGGCAGGGTGGAGAAGTGATCAGCCAATAAAGCTGTGACAAGTTGTAGGTTTTTCTTTTTTGGTGCATTTTACCGTGTACGCACAGTATGTGCACATGTGCACATTGTTTTTAGTTTAGCTTTTTTATGGCTTAAATGCAGAAAAAAAAGTTTATTTATTGTATTTTACATGTTGTAATGACTAATGTGATTTCTCAAATGCTATTTACTGGTTTGTGCCATTTTTTAAGTGTTTTACAAAAATACGTTTATTAAATACATATTATACTGTGCTGCTGTTATATAGGCTATGCTTATAAAATTGTGGTACTTAATCCACAGTTTGATCTAATTGTGAGAGCCCATTTGCAGCCACAATCAAGACCCTACATTATCAAATTTAATATTTCCTGAGCCAAAGCCTACACATATAAAGGCAGAGTATCTCCTACCATTTGTCAAAGGCTGTCTTCATGGCTAATGTGAATACAACAGCTTTAATAGACTAACAAACTTGGACAACCTTGCCAGTATCAATGTGCTTATCTGACAGTCTAATGCAGTGTTTCTCATCTCCAGTCCTCAAGATCCACCAACAAGTCATGTTTTCAGGATTTCCTTAGTATTGCATAGGTGATGTGATTAATGTTTGAGCAGGTGATGTAGTTATCACCTATGCAATACTAAGAATATCCAGAAAACTTGACCTGCTGGTGGGTATTGATGACTGGAGTTGAGAAACACTGGTCTAATGAGTCTGAGAGCACACCCACTATTCCACGACCAAAAAATTTGGAGAAAAGACAGATCTGACATGTCAGATTTCAGAATGCCAATCCTTTTGTTCTCCTTTGACCTAGAGGAGTTTGGGAATGTCTCTCTCGTAGAAAATACATGACTGAGTGTTCCTGTGTATGGTGGGTTCAGAGAGAAAGCTGTTGGACAAACAATTGGCTAAATTATCCTCCTGTTTGTATAGGGATTTTTGGTGTGGAGACCTGTGACTGGTCTGGACATCATAGTTTACACACAGTTTATAAACTGAGGATAAATAAAGCCAGCCTTAGATGGGAGAAGATTTTGCTTGGCCTTTTAATTGGCAAGAGTAAATTCAAAAACATCTCTTAATGGATGCCTAATTGGTATCATTCACTGATAGGTTGGTTCAAGAACCCTTAAATCGAGCTATGCATGTATTTTACTGCATGTTTTTTTTATCCAACTTAGGCCTCTCCTGCCCTAAGTCATCAGATCAGGAGGCTATGTATTTTTAAAAAAAAAAGTGTTGTGGAAGTATCTTCCTCAGCTGGAATGGTGGAGTCTTCTATTTATGTTGTTAGCATTTATGTAATTTGTTAGATACCACATATTTTTGTTCCATTCTGTGCATGCATTATTCCCATGTTGGGACTTTCTATGCAATTAGCTCGCTTTGTATGCAATTATACCAGGCCCTTTGCACCATAAATGTATTATAATATTGTGGCACCCCAGTGTACTGTTGCCAAGGTGACATTGCCTCCCTCTACAGGGTGGTGATGTCATGCCTGAAAGCTGGAGGAGGTCCCCATGCCAGGTAATACACAGCATCCAACACTTGCGCTAACTCCAGAGCAAAAGGGGTGGAGCTTAAGGGAGTGACAGTTGGTGGGAGGAGTTAGTGCTGAGGTAAAGACATTGTTCTGGAAAGAGTCAGTTGGTCTGAGGTGAGGGAAGACAGAGAAGTAGAGATAAGGGCTCTGGGAATTGCAGCTGTGTCAGAGCTGATCCTGGAGTGGAGCGCTGATAAAAAGGACGCCAGAGTCCTGGGCTGTTCAGGTGCTGTATGCCCCAACAGCCAAATCTGGAGGACAGGGGACTGCAAGCTCCCTGACCTCACCAAACACCTGGAGGCACCGCAGCAGACCAAGAGCCCATAGCTGCCAGTGAACAGACAGTGCGTGTGATAGGCTCACGCTGTTTGCCATACAAGTTAAAGCCAACACGCAGGAGAGGGTCGCGGCTTAGCTACAGGCAGCAGGGACCAGAAAAGAGAGCACAGTAGGAAGGCCTCTAACATCACCTGGCAGGGTGGATCCCCTGAATGCTTCCAGGCGAGCCGGACTCTTGCTATCATCTGTAACTAGTACCCCAGATTGTATTTTCACCTACCAAGAAGTAAAAGATAAAGAAAACTGCACTTTTCTGTGTCCCTTGCTTACTCCCTGCACCTCAACGTTCACCATCACCTGAACAGACTGTTATATCTGCCCTGGGGCCCCGCTCTACCTGAGGGGAGCTGGATCATCTTTGCTGCATCACCATCTGCCTCAGTGGATCTGAATCACTGCGTCGGCCATCTTATTGCCGAACACCATGAGTGGCATCACAAACTAATCCCATAATAACTATTCTCTTCATCATTTGATTGCTCGCCCAGGGCCACGAACCGGTCACCGCTACCGTGACCTCCCCTGTAGTAACAGAACCGGCCATGTAGCGAGTACCCCATGGTCCTGGTAGGGTGCCCCAAAATCCTAGAAAAAAAGAAAGCAATTGTAGCCTATCTGTAAACAGCTATACACATCTTGCATCATGAAGGTGTTAAAATAATAATTTTTATCCTATTATTTCACTTATTCTTCATTATTAGCTGGGAGAAAGAAGGGGAATCTAATTGGGGATTTTTTTGTGTACAAAGCTAAAGTACTCCATATACATTAGAATAATGACGACCGAATCCACTGATTGTCCCTGGAAAATTGGATGTTGGGTAAGTTAAAGAACCGGCATGTTCAATTTCAGTCCACAAATCCTTTTGTACTCCTGGAAATAATCGCCACGAGACATACGGTATATGGTTTCAGCGCTCTCACAAAGAACACGAGAGCTCCCATGTGTATCATTGGCTGCTGGCTGAACCTTCGTTCAGCCAAAAGCCATCTAATGTATATGGCTGCTTAATTCCTGAGAATTAAATATTACTCAAAAGTTGATCCTGTTGTAAAATTGTGATATATTTAATCTCATTGATCCCTTCACATGGTAACTCATTTGACCTGCATACGTTAAAAAAAATTGCATCTCGTTTATCAGTAATTTTATCTAATAAATCATTTCTGTTCAAAATGAATCTTTCTTATTTTTTTTTAAATACATTTCATTTTAATAATTCCTGGTTCTGAGATGAGGTTCTGAAACTATGAAAGATATTGTTAAGGGGACGGTTGCACCAACTTTATTAAATGATAGGGAGCAACCGAACCATGGGGTCCGCGGTGCAGCTAGAGATACTGCGGCCAAACATCCCTCGAGTATGAGGGTGACAACTAGCAACAGAAATATAAAGATCTTGCCTGTGAACTTCACATTAAGCAAGATATAGAATTTGCACTATCTCCGTTAACTTCACGGGAGAAGTGCTGAAGTGACTGGTGTAGACTTAGCCCTGTTAACAGCACAGAAGCCACTTGCCAGATATTAGATCTGCACCATGTGCTGCAGCAGGGCTGCCACTAGGAATTTCGGGGCCCCATACTGGCAAAATTTATGGGGCCCCCCTTGAGACTCTGCCCAGGCTCCACCCCCAGTTCCGCCTCCACCCTAGCTCCTCCTCCACCACGCGAACCTTCCAAAATCCCTCCACCCTTTCTTGGAAAAACTCCACTTCTGCACCACACCCTCACCAATGACACATTAAGGGCCTGTGCACACGTTGCGGTTTTTGCTGCGGTTCCTCAGCGGAATTCCGCTGTGGTTTTAGACCTATTCCATTATAAGTGGAAAACCGCAGGGCAAATCCGCACCAAAAACCGCAGTAAATCCACGCTAAAACTGCAGTGCGGTTTACCTGCGGTTTTAGCAAAATCCGCGCGGAAAAATCTGCAAGTGAATCCGCAACGTGTGCACAGGGCCTAACACCATATCACTTACACAGCCATCAGCTTTTGTTTTGCCAAAAGATTTTTTAAGCCGGCACCACGACAATGTAGACTCTATTGGCAGGGACCTACTTTACGCTAACCTATAAAACATTTGGCAACTTTTTTGATGACCTACACAGATTTCAAAAGCAGTGTGAGGTTCCCCACACACTATAATGTCATCCAGAGCCCCACTAAAATATGAGAGCTCCCCCAGGCTCACACACAATAAATGTCCCATACAGCCTAACATGTAATTTGAGGGTCCCTACACGATATCAGGAATTCCACACACAATACTGATGGCCCCTGCTGCCCTCCATTCAGTATAATGGCCCCCACAATGCCAACACACTATGGGGACCGACCCCACAAACAGTTTGATAGCCCTGCTGCATCCCTTATATACTGTAGTGCCATCCTCAGTGCACCCCTTATACAGTGCCATCTTCAGTGCACCCCTTATACAGTGCCATCTTCAGTTCACCCCTTATATAGTGCCACTGCCGCCCACAGCGTACCCCCAGCTCTGAGTCCCCTTGTTATTGGCTCCTTGGAGGGGTCCACCTGAGATCAGCGGCAGTCCTGACCCCCACTATGTACCCTGCATAGCACCATACTCTGGGTTGTGGACATGTCTGGTACTGCAGCTCAGTCTCCCACTGCTATGGGTCAGGATAGTGAGGAGCTGCAGTATCAGACATGACCACGGTGCCTGTATGGCGCTATAGTGAAGGGGCCGGCAGTCAGCTGATCGGTGTGGTGGGCTCGCATACATAGTGTATGGGGCAGTGATGACCCCGTATATCTGCCATCATGTAGCCCCCCCAAATGAGGAGCAGGGTCCTCCCAGGACTCAGGGACATCTCGCAGCTATCGACGGGAACAGACATAACATTGTTGTAGAGCAGCCGGACCCCGGGGCAACCAAGACCACACTGATATCTGACACGGTCATAAGACGCGGACCCTCCCGGGTCACAGGTAGAACAGGGTGCGATGTGCTGCAAAAACACAAAGTCCCACTAAAAGGAGGAGACAGTCAGCATGCTAGCACTGAGCTCACTAAGAAGAGGACATAACTAAATCTAAGGGGGAGAGTCTCCCCCTTAGATTTAGTTATGTCCTCTTCTTAGTGAGCGCAGCTGCGCAGTGCAAGCATGCTGACTGTCTCCCCCTTAGATTTAGCTGTCTCCACCTTTTAGTGAGCACAGTTCCAGCATGCTGACTGTCTCCCCAGGAGATTTAGCTACAGTCCCCCCTTAGATTTAATTACTGTCTCCCCCTTTTAGTGAGCACAGTTCCAGCATGCTGACTATCTCCCCCTTTTAGTGAGCACAGTTCCAGCATGCTGACTGTCTCCCCGGGAGATTTAGCTACAGTCTCCCCCTTAGATTTAATTACTGTCTCCCCCTTTTAGTGAGCACAGTTCCAGCATGCTTACTGTCTCCCTGGGAGATTTAGCTACAGTCTCCCCCTTAGATTTAATTACTGTCTCCCCCTTTTAGTGAGCACAGTTCCAGCATGCTGACTGTCTCCCCCTTAGATTTAGCTACAGTCTTCCCCTTAGATTTAATTACTGTCTCCCCCTTTTAGTGAGCACAGTTCCAGCATGCTGACTGTCTCCCTGGGAGACAGTCAGCATGCTGGAACTGTGCTCACTAAAAGGAGGAGACAGCTAAATCTAAGGGGGAGACAGTAGCTAAATCTAAGGGGGAGACAGTCAGCATGCTGGAACTGTGCTCACTAAAAGGGGGAGACAGTCAGCATGCTGGCACTGCCAGCTGCGCTCACTAAGAAGAGGACATAACTAAATATAAGGGGGAGAGTCAGCATGCTGGTACTGTGCTGACTAAAATGATAGGACAACGTCTATCTGAGCTGCAGGTGGAGACAGTCAACATGCCTGCATACCGCTATGGACGCTGGAGATTTGTCCCCATCATCAGCGCAGCAGCGAAGCCACCAGAGACGTCGGAGAGAGTCAGACCCAACCTGTTCGCTAGCCGCTACCTCGTGACTGCGCCTTCCTGCCGTTCTGCCGCCGCCGTCTTCTGCAACTGCTCCCAGTCCCACATAGCGTGCACACACCGCACACTGCTCTGCTCTGGAATGAGGAAGTGGAGCAGAGCAGCGTGTGACGTCAGGTGAGGGCAGCACTGGCTGGACCATGGTGCACTGGTGGTGGTGGGGGAGGGCCCAGGGGGCCTGGCAGGCCGGGTTATGATGCGCAGCAAAACCTGAACAAAATGTCAAGGGACCCGAGTGCGAATCGGGGGGCTCGAGCGCGGACCAGGCTTCCAGCGTGCTCGGGCCCCCCTAATCACCGGGCCCCATACAGTTGTAAGGGTTGTAATGCCCTGATGGCGGCCCTGTGCTGCAGGCTGGCATAGATGTAGCCCTGTTAATAGCACAGAAGCCACTTGCCAGATATTAGGAAGTGCATGCGACTCACGCCAGGCGTACGTGCTGCCAGCCGGTGGCCACCGGCCTGAGCAACTCTCCTTTAGTTAGCAGGCGATGCACAGGATACACGCCCCACAGTCTGCTCGGGGTGTATAGCTACCCCTTTGTCAGAGACAGACTGCACTACGATCGCTACCTGCATAGCATTCATTAACCTGCCTGAAGGACCGGTGCTAATTAGCAGAGCTAACTCTGGCATCGGCAGGTCCCGGAGAGCGAAAGCTAGAGAACATGTGGAGCCCAGATTCAGGTACGTCACACATGAGCATTACCTATTTAGTATGATCTGATCGCGCCGCAGACAGTTAATCTATTTAAGGGCTAAGCTCCGCCCCCTGCCATCTCGTCAATCGCATCACCGATGACGTCATCCGTGACGAATCAGGCGATGCCAGGTCAGAGGATCAGCTGACATTAACCACCAATCACGGTTCGCCATGTCACGGACATGCTCAGTGCAGGCATTTCTGGACTTAGGCTTATAACTGCCTTTTCCTGTCCTGTAACCTAGGTTTACAGACTCCTCAGATCCAGGTTCGGATGCCACCGTCGCTCGATGCCTAATATTATCCCCCCCTCTGACACCCCCCACTTGACGCTCATATTCCTCAATGAGCAGGGGAGCATGAATATGGTCCACGGGTTCCCAAGTGCGATCCTCAGAACCGTGATCCCTCAATCTTAGACCTCACAATGGCCTCTACCTTGAAATCCTCACCCCCGGTGTCAGAAGCGTGTTGAGCTTCCGAGAATTTCGTCAGGCGAACGGGCTTCAGGAGCGACACATGGAACGTGTCATGTATCTTCAAGTGCCGAGGCAATTGCAGGT
The DNA here is from genome assembly GCA_033576555.1 of Oophaga sylvatica. Classification (NCBI taxonomy): domain Eukaryota; kingdom Metazoa; phylum Chordata; class Amphibia; order Anura; family Dendrobatidae; genus Oophaga; species Oophaga sylvatica. The sequence continues at coordinate 7,777 of JARQOD010014127.1, forward strand.
GATACACCATGGGATTTACTTGGGCCAGAATTTTAAAAGGACCAATAAAACGGGGAGTGAATTTAGCAGATTCCCAGCGACCTCTGATATTGCGAGCCCCGAGCCAGACCCTGTCGCCCGGAGAGAATACGGGAGCTGGACGACGATGAGAGTCAGCCGACTGTCCCATCCGATTTTTGGAGGCCAATAACGTTTCCTGCATCTGGTCCCATGCGTCTCGCGCCTCCATAGCCCAATCTGTGACCCCAGGCACCCCAGAGTTAACTGGCATGGGAACCGGAACACGCGGGTGCTGACCATTATTCAACAAGAACGGAGTCTGACCTGTGGAATCCGCCACTGCATTGTTTAGGGGGAACTCTGTCATCCAATCATTACGGTTGGCACAAACGAAATGGCGCAAGTATGTTACAAGCGTCTTGTTAGTGCGTTCCACCAGACCATTGGTCTCTGGGTGATAGGCAGTAGAAAGATTCAGTCGATACTGAGCAAGTTACATAATTCTCTCCAGAACCGAGAGGTAAACTGTGGACCCTCGATCGCAGACAATCGTGTCAGGCATCCTGTGCAGGTGGAAAACGTGGCGAATAAATAGTGATGCTAGAACCCGAGAAGAAGGAACCCTAGGCAAAGGTACCTGGTGAACCATCTTAGAAAAGTGGTCAGAGAACACCCATATAGACTTATTACGCCGGGACTTAGGTAATTCAGCCACAAAATCCATCCCAATCAGCTCCCAAGGCCTATCCACCACAGGTAATGGATGGAGAAGACCAGCCGGTCTCTGATGGGATGCCTTATTTCTCGCACAGGAGATTCACACCTGGACATACTCCTTAACACCCTGGAGTAACAGAGGCCACCAATATGACCGTTGAAGAAACTCAGTGGTACGTTTGACTCCGAAATGACCTCCAATCTTAGAGGCATGTGCCCAAGAGAGCAACTCATTTTGTAGAGTAGGAGGAACAAACATCTTCCCGGGTGGAACCTGGTCCAAATTCACCGGTGCCACCGTCCGCATACTCCCAGGAGGAACGATAAGTCTGGGCTCGTCATCGTCCTCCGTCGTATTCATAGAGTGAGATAAAGCGTCCGCCCGAGGATTCTTTTCCCCTTTTAAAAAGTGGATGGTAAAATTGAATCTGGAAAAGAAGAGAGACCACCGAGCCTGCCTCGGGTTAAGACGCTGTGCCGTCTGTAGGTACGAGAGGTTTTTGTGATCTGAATATACCAGAAAGGGTGTTTAGCTCCCTCCAAGAGATATCTCCACTCAGAAAAATCCAATTTGATGGAGAGTAGTTCCTTATCTCCAATCGTGTAATTCCTCTCTGCTGGAGAAAAGGTCTTGGAGAAGAAGAAACATGGTCTTCTCCGACCCTGCCCATTCTTCTGGGAAAGAACCGCTCCTGCTCCTACTGAGGAGGCATCGACCTCCAGAAAAAATGGCCTATCAACATCCGGGCAATGGAGAATGGGAGCTTTAGAGAAATGAGTTTTAATCTTCCGAAACGCCTCGGATGTCTCCTCAGACCAATTCTTTGGATTGGCCCCTTTCTTTGTCAAAGCGGCCAAAGGAGCTACCAGCGTTGGAAAATGAGGTATAAACTGCCGGTAGTAGTTTATAAACCCCATGAAGCGCTGTACCGACTTAAGTGAATGAGGCTCTTGCCAATTCTGTACCGCTACCAGCTTTTGTGGATCCATGGCCAAGCCCTTACTGGATACGATGTACCCCAGGAACCGTAGAGACTCCTGTTCAAATTGGCATTTCTCCAGCTTACAGTACAGAGAATTCACTCAAAAACTCTGCAAACATCCTCTCTGTGTGTGGAGAGGTCCGGGGAAAAGATCAGGATATCATCAAGATATACTACCACGGAGGACAGTAGCAAATCCCAAAAGATATCGTTGACGAAATCCTGAAAAATGGCGAGGGCATTGCATAACCGAAGGGCATGACGAGGTACTCGTAGTGCCCATCACGAGTATTAAAAGCCGTTTTCCACTCGTCGCCCTCACGGATCCATATAAGATTATATGCCCCACGCAGATCCAATTTTGTAAAGATCTTAGCCCCTCGCAACCTGTTGAATAACTCAGAAATCAGAGGCAGAGGATATTTGTTCTTAATGGTGATGGCATTTAATTCTCTGTAATCAATGCATGGACATAGGTTGCCTCCTTTCTTCTGGACGAAGAAAAACCCTCTAAAGCAGGAGAAACCGATTTTCCTGATAAACCCCTGAGCCAGGTTCTCCTTGATGTAATCGGACATGGCCTGGGTCTCGGGGACAGACAGGGGGTAAACTCTACCGCGAGGAGGCTCTGATTCGGGGACCAAATCTATAGCGCAGTCATAGGGTTGGAGGGCAGGCAAGGTCTCTGCAGACTTTTTAGAAAAAACGTCTGGAAAGCTCCAATATTGCTCTGGAAGCACATCCAGACCGGCCGGCGGGTCTAAGACCACCTTCTCGGGTTGATGCCACCTTACACTGGGAAGCACACTTCTCACCCAAGGAATAAACTGCTCCCGTGTTCCAGTTTATATGTGGGTTGTGACAACGTAGCCATGGAAGACCCAGTAGCACCTCATCCAATCCACCGGGAAGAATAAGGAATGAGATATCCTCCCGGTGAACCTGAGGAAATGACATGGTGGGGGAATAGACTGGTGAGTGATTTGTGTGTCTAACATGGAAACGTTGACTACCCTGATGTTTATGGGTCTGGACAGTAACTCCCCAGGAACTGGACAAAGGTTGACGACAAAAAATTGCCATCTGCCCAAGAATCCACCACCACCTTGGCAAAAACCGTGGTTGTTCCGAAGAGCAACGTCAGATTATAGGCTAGTCTGGAGGAAGAAGTCTCTGAATCTAACACACCTCCTCCAATGGTGGTTAGACACTCTAGTTCTCACCCCCGTTTGGAACCCTTATTATTGGGGTTACTCTAAGAGATGTGTTTGGTACGGGAACGAGGGGACCATTTCCTAGTCAGGGATATATCCATAGCTCCGGTTCCATGTCTGGAACCACGGGTTCGGAAATAGGTCTAGAAAATGACGGTGCCAACGGAAACCGAGGTTTAGAGACCTCCAGCTCCAACTTGCTTTCTGCATGATGTAAATCTATTCGGTTGGCAAGGATCATTAATAGTGTTGAGCGATACGATACTGCAAATATCGGGTATCGGCCGATATTAGCTGTATCGGGCTTTCGATTCCGAGTACCGATATTTTCGTCATATCGGATACCGGAATCGGATTTGTCACTGTCACTGTGAGTGTCCGTCGGTCGGGTCTGTCAGGAGTCAGCGGCACTTACCTGGCAGAAGATCTCCGGCGGTCACGTCCTGGACTGCTTGATGGCCGCCATTATCTTCTCCCTGGCGGTCACATGCAGTTTTTCGCGATAACTGCAGTGACTGCAGGGTAATCCCGGCCGTAAACCAGTCCGATGACGTCACCGCCGGGGAACCAGGTAATCAGCTGTGCTGCGCCGGGATGACCTGATGACGTCGTGTGGCCTGTACAGTCAAGTCGTGACCCGCTATCTGTGTCTGTGTGGCCACCTCTTTCATCTCCCTCCGGGTCTGGAGCCCTATGTCCCGGACTGAACGAACCCCAGGGGCCTAACAGGCGCCGGGTACGGGCCAGCTATAGTTATCATGTCCATAGCTGGGGCTGCTGAGGAGACCACTGAGGGAGGCTGGGGAGATTTACGGCGTGGGGTGGGCACTTGTGCAGAGGCCTGGATGTGGGAGGCTGAAGGCTCCGAGGGTCTCACAGGTTCCTGACACTCTGGGGAGTAGGGGTCGCACCTGGTAACATTTAGGGCGTACCATCCATTGTAACCCCAGTGTCGGGTGTAAGTCACCAAGTCTCCTGGCAACAGGTC
>JARQOD010014128.1:0-11676 GCA_033576555.1 Oophaga sylvatica
GGGTGATGCCAGCTCTTTACCTAGTGTTACACTGATGGGTGATGACAGCTCTTTACCTAGTGTTACACTGATGGTGATGACAGCTCTTTACCTAGTGTTACACTGATGGGTGATGACAGCTCTTTACCTAGTGTTACACTGATGGGTGACACCAGCTCTTTACCTAGTGTTACACTGATGGGTGACACCAGCTCTTTACCTAGTGTTTACACTGATGGGTGATGCCAGCTCTTTACCTAGTGTTACACTGATGGGTGACACCAGCTCTTTACCTAGTGTTACACTGATGGGTGACACCAGCTCTTTACCTAGTGTTACACTGATGGGTGATGACAGCTCTTTACCTAGTGTTACACTGATGGGTGACACCAGCTCTTTACCTAGTGTTACACTGATGGGTGACACCAGCTCTTTACCTAGTGTTACACTGATGGGTGATGCCAGCTCTTTACCTAGTGTTACACTGATGGGTGACACCAGCTCTTTACCTAGTGTTACACTGATGGGTGACACCAGCTCTTTACCTAGTGTTACACTGATGGGTGATGCCAGCTCTTTACCTAGTGTTACACTGATGGGTGACACCAGCTCTTTACCTAGTGTTACACTGATGGGTGATACCAGCTCTTTACCTAGTGTTACACTGATGGGTGATACCAGCTCTTTACCTAGTGTTACACTGATGGGTGACACCAGCTCTTTACCTAGTGTTACACTGATGGGTGATTCCAGCTCTTTACCTAGTGTTACACTGATGGGTGATGCCAGCTCTTTACCTAGTGTTACACTGATGGGTGACGCCAGCTCTTTACCTAGTGTTACACTGATGGGTGACACCAGCTCTTTACCTAGTGTTACACTGATGGGTGATACCAGCTCTTTACCTAGTGTTACACTGATGGGTGATGACAGCTCTTTACCTAGTGTTACACTGATGGGTGACGCCAGCTCTTTACCTAGTGTTACACTGATGGGTGGTACTAGCTCTTTATCTAGTGTTACACTGATGGGTGATACCAGCTCTTTACCTAGTGTTACACTGATGGGTGACACCAGCTCTTTACCTAGTGTTACACTGATGGGTGACACCAGCTCTTTACCTAGTGTTACACTGATGGGTGATGCCAGCTCTTTACCTAGTGTTACACTGATGGGTGACACCAGCTCTTTACCTAGTGTTACACTGATGGGTGATACCAGCTCTTTACCTAGTGTTACACTGATGGGTGATGACAGCTCTTTACCTAGTGTTACACTGATGGGTGATGCCAGCTCTTTACCTAGTGTTACACTGATGGGTGGTACTAGCTCTTTATCTAGTGTTACACTGATGGGTGACACCAGCTCTTTACCTAGTGTTACACTGATGGGTGATGCCAGCTCTTTACCTAGTGTTACACTGATGGGTGATACCAGCTCTTTACCTAGTGTTACACTGATGGGTGATACCAGCTCTTTACCTAGTGTTACACTGATGGGTGATGCCAGCTCTTTACCTAGTGTTACACTGATGGGTGACTCCAGCTCTTTACCTAGTGTTACACTGATGAGTGATACCAGCTCTTTACCTAGTGTTACACTGATGAGTGATACCAGCTCTTTACCTAGTGTTATACTGATGAGTGATACCAGCTCTTTACCTAGTGTTACACTGATGGGTGACGCCAGCTCTTTACCTAGTGTTACACTGATGAGTGATACCAGCTCTTTACCTAGTGTTACACTGATGAGTGATACCAGCTCTTTACCTAGTGTTACACTGATGGGTGACACCAGCTCTTTACCTAGTGTTACACTGATGGGTGATACCAGCTCTTTACCTAGTGTTACACTGATGGGTGATGACAGCTCTTTACCTAGTGTTACACTGATGGGTGATTCCAGCTCTTTACCTAGTGTTACACTGATGGGTGATTCCAGCTCTTTACCTAGTGTTACACTGATGGGTGACACCAGCTCTTTACCTAGTGTTACACTGATGGGTGATGACAGCTCTTTACCTAGTGTTACACTGATGGGTGATGACAGCTCTTTACCTAGTGTTACACTGATGGGTGATACCAGCTCTTTACCTAGTGTTACACTGATGGGTGATGCCAGCTCTTTACCTAGTGTTACACTGATGAGTGACACCAGCTCTTTACCTAGTGTTACACTGATGGGTGATACCAGCTCTTTACCTAGTGTTATACTGATGGGTGATACCAGCTCTTTACCTAGTGTTACACTGATGGGTGATGCCAGCTCTTTACCTAGTATTACACTGATGGGTGACACCAGCCCTTTACCTAGTGTTACACTGATGGGTGATGCCAGCTCTTTACCTAGTATTACACTGATGGGTGACACCAGCCCTTTACCTAGTGTTACACTGATGGGTGACACCAGCTCTTTACCTAGTGTTACACTGATGGGTGATACCAGCTCTTTACCTAATATTACACTGAAATGGGAGATCTTGTGGAGTTTTCCTCCCTGCACCTCTGCAGCTAAGCTGGTTATCACCGTGGCTGGGGAGGTGAGAGAGATGTATACTGTACACAGTTGGGAGAGGGGGACAGTTCGAGGAGACTCCATCCCTGCTCACTGCAGCTGAACTGGCCGATTCTGGGGCTGCTGGGGGTAGGTTGAGGGGCCGTGTTGCTGTGAAAGCGGGGAGCACCGCTCAAGGGACAAACAAGGCAACTACTGAAGCCAGTAAAGTGAGGCGCACTGTTGTGACAGGGGCACAGTGCACCTCAGTGAAGGAGAAAAAGACGCCCGGCTGGTACATAGGAACCGCGTGCCTTGAAAGAAAAGATTATTGCTGCAGATACTTGAGAGGAACCATGGGCAGACTGCTGCAGCAGAGAGGCAATGTGCCTCAGTCCCCAAATGTGATACTAAGGACCCGAAATCTGTGGGTACAGGGCAGGCGGCTGTGTCTGACAAACAGTGGACCCAGGATAAAAAGGAACAAGCTGCTGCACTAGGGGAGATGGTGCTCCAAGAGCACAGCGGAAAGCCAGCACCAATCCAGAGAAAATGGGTGTTGTGTTGTTGGGAAAAGAGCCTCTGAAAATGCACCCCTCCCCGGTCCAGCAGATGTGAGTGCGGAGACACCATATACAAGGGAATAAGGAATGGATGTGACTGTGGAAGGTGCAGAGAAAAGAGGAATAAATGGTGATGGTGTGGAAAATAGTGGTAATTGGGTGACGGGAGGTGGTAGTATGAGTAGTAAGGGGGTGACAGAATGTGGCAGTATGAGTGGTAACAAGGTGACAGAAGATGGCAGTGTGAGTGTTAATGAGGTGACAGAATGTGGCAGTAATAGTGTAAAGGTACTGCCACACTAAACAATCCCGCTAGCGATCTCGTTAGCGTTGCATACTAATGAGATCGCTAGCGGGATTGTTTCTATATATCGCTAAATGCGGCCACATTTAGCGATATAGTTAACGACGCTATCGCCGTTAGCGATCTTCTTAACGACTTTAGCGGTACAAAAGTACCGCTAAATCGCTAAGAAAAGGTGCCACACAGCGATTAGATACTTACCCAGCAGGAGCGCCAGCGATGAAATAGGGTCCGGAACGATTCCAGCGACGAGCGAGATCACAGCAGGAAGCTCGTCGCTGGAAGCTGCCGCACTGAACAATATCGCTAACGGGATCGCTAAATAGTGACGTTTTTTAGCGATCCCATTAGCGATATTGTTTAGTGTGGCATACCCTTAAGGGAATGAAAGCAGCAGTGTAGGTAATAGTGGGAGTAATGGTGCAGAAAATGACGGGAGTCGGCAGGTGGTCTTTCGAGGGGATTTCAACAATGTCAGAAGACCCTGTGAAAGAGGAGGTTTTGAAGACTGACTGGCTTATGATTGCGTCTCGCTAAGCAGGCTAGTAAGTGAGGCACGCCTGGTGGATGTCCACATCCTGCACAATACAGGCCACATGGGATTAACTTTTTTGTTGAGGCACTCAGTGCAGGTCTAGGATAGACAGGTTTATATTTGAAGGAGGAGGCCGTCTCTTCACCATTGTCAGTTGTGGAGGTAGAGTTATTCGATCACTGTTTGATTATGTTTTTTTTAATGTTACAGAGACACCTCGGATGTGAAAAGATTATTGGAACTTTAATTCATCACTCCTCAAGGAAGAAGCTGTAAGACGGTCCTTTGAGGAATGCCTTCAGAGCCAGGTACTTTTGTTGGACTTAAGTAACACTAAGTCAGAGTGGTGGGAGATGTTCAAACATCGGGTGGTGAGATTCTTCCGGCAACTCTCGAACCTCAGAAGCCTTAACAGGAATCGCCTGTATCAGAGCCTGGCCATTCTTTCTTTTCCTCGCCAGTGAAAGTTCTGCTTCCTAGTTTCCTGGCTTTGATGTGCTGAGTTGGAGATCACTTGTTACTGCTGGAGATTGTTGTATGCTGTTTTTGGGTGTATGCTTTTCTACTTGTCCTATTCCTATTTGGTTTGTACATTCCTTCCCTTCCCTATATACCTCTTACCTTTTGGTGAGTGCTTTTGTATGTTAGTAGCTTTTCTGTTTTCCCTGTTTGTCTTATGTGTTGATACACTAACATTTCTGTCATGGAGCTCCTGTAGGAGGAGGTGGGGACAGCTTAGGATATAACGGGAGAACAGTGAGGCATGGGGCCAAAACCTCCTCACCTTCACAGGTACCTTTGGCAACAGGGATAGTTAGGGCCCCAGCTAGAGCGTGACATTTTCACTTGCCCAACATTTTGGAATCTTGACATGGATCCCATCGCTGGCCTTGCAAGACAGCTGCAGGTTCTGTCACTTGAATTATCAGTTCTATGGTCTAGGTTTTCTTCACAACAGACTGCTGAACTAGACCCTAAAGTGTCTCTCCCAGATAGGTTTTCTGAGGTTCGGATAAGTTTGTCGCATTCCGGAAAGCCTATAAGCTCTATTTCAGACTTGATCTGCAGTCATCTGGGAGTGAGGTACAGAGGATGGGGATTGTTGTATCTGTGTGGCCCAGCTTCGCAAGGCACACATATCTTCTGGAAAATGCACAGGAAGGTAACTGTAAAGCTTGATATTCATTCACGCACACTTCCAGCATTGCCACTAGAGGCATATTAGACTATTTAGTAGTGTGACCTAGCAAAGTTAGTGTGCAGTCTGTTTCCTGTCTTAGGACAGTGCAGTCAAGCTCAGGGTGGCTCAGGAGTGAGTCATCCCATCCAAGTTCAGATCAGTTTCTGTTCCAGTCAGACAGACGGAGGGAGAGGAGAGAAGTCTGAATCCTGACAGAGCTTGTGTAGCTCATCTGACAAGAAAGTGGAGGCTAGTACGGGTGAAGTGAATCATCCTAGCCTAGTCAGAGCTACCCCTTAACCTGCTACTCAGAACAAGCTGCCCGTGTTCCTAAGAAAGGAGGAAGGAAAGGAATTACAGCAGTTATACCAACGAGCCAACTGAGAACAGGTCAGTGAGCACTGAAGGAAATCTGACCTTGGCACGCTTGCTACACGTGCTTATGTTAAGAGCGAGAGCAGGGCGAAGGGCGAGTGGAGAAGTAAGAGTGACAAAGGGACAAATCACCCTCACTCAGTTAACCGGACACCGGGGTCCGAAGCGTTGCTAGTGCTTCATGCCTAGTAATAAGAAAACCGGAGGCTTTCTGGACTACAAGTCGCAGAAGGTAGCCCTAAGCGCCGATACGTAAACGGAGTCAGGGAGAACGGGGACTTTGAGTCAAGTGCACGACAAAAGTAAGGACTTAGTTCTCTCAACATCTGATAATCAGAGACATAGAAGGCTCCACCACAATATTGGCGCAGTTGCTATTGAAAGAGTTGCACTTGACTTTATGCAAGTTGTACTCACACACATTAAAGGGATAAAGGAGGCCTCTAACCTGCTCAACAGTTCTCCTGAATGTGCATTCTCCAACCTAACCAGCTTCCCGGGACATACCTGCAACATCTACAAGTAGAATCATAGAATCATAGAATGGTAGAGTTGGAAGGGACCTCCTGGGTCATCTGGTCCAACCCCCTGCTCAAAGCAGGATTCTCTAAATCATCCCAGACAGATGTCTATCCAGCCTCTGTTTTAAGACTTCCATTGAAGGAGAACTCACCACCTCTTGTGGCAGCCTGTTCCACTCATTGATCACCCTAACTGTCAAAAAGTTTTTTCTAATATCTAATCTGTGTCTCCTCCCATTCAGTTTCATCCCATTGCTTCTAGTCTTTCCTTGCGCAAATGAGAATAAAGATGATCCTTCTACAATGTGACAGCCCTTGAGATATTTGTAGACAGCTATTAAGTCTCCTCTCAGTCTTCTTTTTTGCAAGCTAAACATTCCCAAATCCTGCAACCGTTCCTCATAGGACATGGTTTGCAGACCGGTCACCATTCTGGTGGCTCTTCTCTGAACTTGCTCCAGTTTGTTGATGTCTTTTTTAAAATGTGGTGCCCAAAACTGGACACAGTATTCCAGATGAGGTCTGACCAAAGAGGAGTAGAGGGCAATAATGACCTCACGTGATCTAGACTGTATGCTTCTGTTGATACATCCTAGAATTGCATTTGCCTTTTTTGCTGCTGCATCACACTGTTGACTCATGTTAAGTCTGTGATCAATTAGTATACCCAAGTCTTTTTCACATGTGCTGTTACTTAGCCCTATTCCTCCCATTTTGTATATGCTTTTTTCATTTTTATTGCCCAGATGTAGTACTTTGCATTTTTCCCTGTTAAAATCCATTCTGTTAGTTCATGCCCACTGCTCCAGTTTATGTATATCTTTTTGAATCCTCTCTCTCTCTTCTCTAGTATTAGCTACCCCTCCTAGCTTTGTGTCATCAGCAAATTTGATCAGTTTACCCTCAATTCCTTCATCTAAATCATTGATAAAGATGTTGAACAATACAGGGCCCAAAACAGAGCCTTGTGGTACAGGTATGGAAAGAGATTGCATTGTGTGTGACTGAATTCTTATCTGCACCCTGCATCACCACCATAGACTTTGAGGGACCAGTCCCACCTGTGGGGGACCTAACACCTAGCTGCCATAACATCCCCTCAGAGATCTACCCTGCAGCGCTGGTCAATTAGATCAGAAACCACAGGTGGCGTCACAAACTATAACTACAATCCCCTGTAAATATACCCCATTGCATGACCGCCAGGGCCACGGACCGAGCTCTGCTGCCAGTGACATTCCCCATAGACTTCCATGGGCTCGGTTCCGAGTACCCCATAGCCCTGGTACCACCAATGTGGTGCGCGTCATATTTGGCGTCACGAACAGGATTCGAACCTGTGCGGGGAAATTGTGAGTCCTGTGTTGCCTATATTGACTGATTTGTGCAGAAAAGACTGTTTGCTGTTTTGTCATTTTTGGCGCCATTTATCGCCATTTTTGCCGCCATATTCGCGCCCTGAGGCGCTGGTGAAGAAGGTGGGCGTGCATTCGTGGGCGTGTACCCCCCCTGTGGCGCGAAAGTTATGGCCGCCCTCTCAAAATGCTACTATAATGTGAGATCCTACCCCACTGCAAGAGAGATCCGCCTTCTCTTCCTCCTCTATGTCATGGAGAAGGTGGATGCGGTGCTGGAAGATGTGGCCCGCCACCGCAAAGAAGTGGAGGAGATGGAGAAAAGCTGGCGTGCCCTGAAACAGCGGCTGCTGTGGGACGCAATACTCTCCCCTCCAGGAGCGCAACCATTACCTGTGGCACCAGTGCCAGCGGCTGATGAGAAACCGGAGGCCGCCTCCAAAAGTGCTGATCCCGACTCCACCGATGAAGCGGCGGGAGAGAAGGAGGCTGAGGAGGCCCTGCCCGTTCCGGAGTACCAGCCAGGCCTGGAGGCCGCAGCGGAATGCCAATCCCCGGTAGGGACACCGGAGGAGACCCAACTGTCAGCGATAGAAAACGACTGGGAGCAGCGACAGCAGCAGGTTAGTGCGTTCCCAACTGAGCCACTGCGCGCACCTGTGTCCTACTCGGAATCGCAAGCCCCAGCAGCGTCATCTTTGGCGTCAGCACCAAGCAGTGCACCAATATCGCAACCTGCATCCTCCTCTGTACCAAGATCCTATCCAGCCTCATATTCTGCGACCCACTCTGCATCGCAACCTGTGATTACTTCAGCATCGCCCCCTGCGTACACTTCTGCATCACAATCTGCGACCATTTCTGCATCGCAACCTGAATTGTATACTGCGGCACCTTTTACAACGCAACCTGCGTTCTATTCTGAGGATGTACCCGTTGGGTTCCCAGTTCGAATGAAGGATGTAGCCACTCAAACACAGATCGCAGGACATGATCTCTTTGTTATGCGTTCAAAAGAACACCGCGTCGTTCCAGCCCCAGGAGTGGAAGACGTTATTGAAGTTTGCAAGAAAGATGAAAACCAGTAGGACCCAGACAGGGGTTTACTGCAACTGAAAATGTATAAAGTTTGAAAAAGATGAAGATTTGCACTTTACTATTGATAAATGTTTACATAGTATGTTTGCCTATTTAAAAGTAGAATACCCGGCTGGGTAAAGAGTTAAAGTAAAAGTTGATTGAAATGTGATTTTACTTGAAGAATGTTTAACCATGCAAAGGACTGCGTGGCTGTGGACTGTGCCAGCCCAAAAACTTTCAATGTAAATAGTTCGCACTTCGGTGCCCCATTTTGGTTTTACATAAAACCTAACTATCTCTGAAGAAAAACCCGTATGGTGTGGCCTAGAGTGAGGTCTGCAGCAATGAAGTCCTGCAGCCCACCCAGGACCCATGTGGGAGGTTTTGGTGCGGGTCCTCCACAAGAATCTTGTCTTATACTATGTATTTATTGAAAAGTATTTTGATAATTTTCTATTGATCTATGTACAAAATGTAACGTTCAAGAGTCGTACCTCCCGCAAGGGATGAGTTATTATGTTGATGTTATATGCAAAACAAAAATGTTTTTCTTTTCTATTTCAGCCCGGGAGTGCTGAGTTTAACTAGGGGGGGATGTGTGGCCCAGCTTCGCAAGGCACACATATCTTCTGGAAAATGCACAGGAAGGTAACTGTAAAGCTTGATATTCATTCACGCACACTTCTCAGCATTGCCACTAGAGGCATATTAGACTATTTAGTAGTGTGACGTAGCAAAGTTAGTGTGCAGTCTGTTTCCTGTCTTAGGACAGTGCAGTCAAGCTCAGGGTGGCTCAGGAGTGAGTCATCCCATCCAAGTTCAGATCAGTTTCTGTTCCAGTCAGACAGACGGAGGGAGAGGAGAGAAGTCTGAATCCTGACAGAGCTTGTGTAGCTCATCTGACAAGAAAGTGGAGGCTAGTACGGGTGAAGTGAATCATCCTAGCCTAGTCAGAGCTACCCCTTAACCTGCTACTCAGAACAAGCTGCCCGTGTTCCTAAGAAAGGAGGAAGGAAAGGAATTACAGCAGTTATACCAACGAGCCAACTGAGAACAGGTCAGTGAGCACTGAAGGAAATCTGACCTTGGCACGCTTGCTACACGTGCTTATGTTAAGAGCGAGAGCAGGGCGAAGGGCGAGTGGAGAAGTAAGAGTGACAAAGGGACAAATCACCCTCACTCAGTTAACCGGACACCGGGGTCCGAAGCGTTGCTAGTGCTTCACGCCTAGTAATAAGAAAACCGGAGGCTTTCTGGACTACAAGTCGCAGAAGGTAGCCCTAAGCGCCGATACGTAAACGGAGTCAGGGAGAACGGGGACTTTGAGTCAAGTGCACGACAAAAGTAAGGACTTAGTTCTCTCAACATCTGATAATCAGAGACATAGAAGGCTCCACCACAATATTGGCCGGGCGCAGTTTGCTATTGAAAGAGTTGCACTTGACTTTATGCAAGTTGTACTCACACACATTAAAGGGATAAAGGAGGCCTCTAACCTGCTCAACAGTTCTCCTGAATGTGCATTCTCCAACCTAACCAGCTTCCTGGGACATACCTGCAACATCTACAAGTAAAGGTATGGAAAGAGATTGCATTGTGTGTGACTGAATTCTTATCTGCACCCTGCATCACCACCATAGACTTTGAGGGACCAGTCCCACCTGTGGGGGACCTAACACCTAGCTGCCATAACATCCCCTCAGAGATCTACCCTGCAGCGCTGGTCAATTAGATCAGAAACCACAGGTGGCGTCACGAACTATAACTACAATCCCCTGTAAATATACCCCATTGCATGACCGCCAGGGCCACGGACCGAGCTCTGCTGCCAGTGACATTCCCCATAGACTTCCATGGGCTCGGTTCCGAGTACCCCATAGCCCTGGTACCACCAATGTGGTGCGCGTCATCTTCCTCATTCAAAGAGACCCTCAATCCTGGCTCTTCTCACTCCCATCCGACTCATTGTCACTCCAGTCGGTGGATGGATTTTTTGGGGCTCTTGGTCTCGTTTATGATGACCCAGACCAAGTCTCCCTTGCGGAATATAAACTAAGTAAAATAGAGCAGAGAGACCAAGCGGCAGAGGAAGTTTGTTCAGAATTCCGTAGATGGGCCACTGAAACTCAGTGGAATGACCCTGCCCTTAGAAAAATATTTAGAATTGAGAGTCCTCAGTGGTTGATACCCTTAGAAGTCATTTTTGTCAGGGCCTGTCGGAAAGGTTAAAATACGCATTGGCGCTGTTCGAAACTCCTGCGTCATTGGAGGCAGCCATGGCTCTTTCCTTCCATTTAGATAGATGCCTTAGGGATAGACCTGTAATGACCTTGTAGAAGAGAGAACTATGCTGCAAGGGGGTGTGGTGAGTCAGGGGAGTATAAGGAGGTTTGCTCGGGAAAAGAGAGAAGCTTTCCGTCGGAGGGCTGAGTGAGAGAGGACCCGCGCTGCGCCGCGAGCAGCGATAGGCCGCATGGCAGTGATAAGGGTCAGGTGCAGTAACGACCCTGGGAGCGTCGCCGAGCGTGCAGGTCAAAGTACACCAAGCGGGAGTTTGTTGGGAAAGGCTCCAGGTTGCAGAGCACAGATCCAGAATGGGCACAGTAAAGACTCACAAGTACCAGCAGGTGTGCAGGGAGACGCGCACCTGGCAGAGCGTTGCAGTGCGGATATCTTTTTTGTGGAAAAATGGGACACATGTAAAGGAGTTGCCCTACACAAGGCAGTCAACGACGAAGATTCGCGTACTCCTCCAACGGTCATGCCCACTCGAGAGAACACTGCACCTGGAGGAGATGGTCCTTGGACAGGAAACCCCACCCCCGATGAACAGAGTGAAGGGAGAAGGTCCACCCGTTGCCAATTGACCATAAAGGATGAACGGAGACCTGGAAGGAATGGAAAGGTGAGCAGAGGGGAGCCTCACCCAGAGCAAGTCGGAGCCATGGCGCCAGATGCCGAGAAGTGAGGGAGAAGGTGTTGTTTGCCTGCAGTGGATGTCTGCGTTATTCAGGAGCATGGAAGTGATTTGGGTGGAGCCGGTGTGCACCAAGGAATTTGAAGATGACGTCAACCCCAGTGAAGAGGCGGAGGTAGGGCTCACACCTAGTGTGCAGTCAGATGACTTAGTGGAGGAGGACATTGAATGCCATGGAGGAGAGCCAGATGTCGAAATTCTGCATGAGGTACCTGAAGTTCCAAATACTACTGACAAGAAAATGCAAGAGGTGCCTCAAAGTACTCAGTGTGTCCACGTTGGTGTCCCGCCCATGCGATATGCGCAGAACAATT
>JARQOD010014129.1:0-11672 GCA_033576555.1 Oophaga sylvatica
TGAGAGAAAAAAAATCTCTGCTGTTGAAAATCTTAAAAAGGAATTAGATGATATAATTTTCTTTAGGAGAATATAGGATGGCATCAAACATTACAAATTAAAACAAGCAGAATTACACATCTGACTCTGCAAAGTTTGATAGCAGCTTTCTTAAACAGGGGTATAATAAAACTTTCCTGCTTGAAGTATCCACCGCTTGGGCTAATCATGAAGACAAAGCAATTCAACCTGAAAGAAGCAAATTAAGCCGACGAGGATGGGATTCGAACCCATGCATGCAGAGCACAATGGTTTAGCAGTCCATCGCCTTAACCACTCAGCCACCTCGTCTACATAGCGCAAGAGTGGTAAGGAGATAAGGTGTCATTATGATGTTTTCTATCAGTGTGTTTTGGCTGAAGATTGCATGTCGTGTTTTCGCTGAAGATTGTATGTCGGCTTTTGGCAGAGTGGCCTTATCTCATCTCCTACAGTGTTACTTGTTTAAAGTTAGATTGGGGCAAACTCTATCAGAAATGAACCAGTGCTCAGGGTTTTAATACCAATTTACCAATCATTCTTAATTTTTCCTCCTTTTGGCACTGCCGTGGCATTCCTTCAATCTGTCTGTTCTGTGTCATAACTTGGAAGCAAAACAAGTCCCAAATTCCAGCTGTGCTAAAAGATGGATCATTCAAGTGTGGAACTTCAAAGCCCAAGCCTTTGTCCTCAATCCAGCTTCTATCGCATTCTGCAAATTTGTCAAAGTCTTTTTAATGAATGCTCTTCAATATTTACTTGATTTCATAATTGTCATGACTGAGAATGAAATCTTATTTCACGTCTCTGCTGTGCATGGAATGGAACTCAAGCTCAATATTGTTTTGCTGAGTTAATCGCTTGAAATGTTCGATTAGTGCTTAAATCTTCCCTGGATGTCCAGTAGCTTCCAGCTTCTTGTGCTGTGGCTTAGTTGGTTAAAGCGCCTGTCTAGTAAACAGGAGATCCTGAGTTCGAATCTCAGCAGTGCCTTGTTTTCATCTTCTCAGGAACAATCTTCAACATAAGAATTTCACCTGCGTACAACCTCAAATTTGCCTTGGCTGCGGCTGTACTGATAGTGCGATTGTGAGATAAAAAATCTGTTCTAAGTGCTATAAAGGAAGAAAGATGGCATCAAGCAACTTAAAACCAGTTGATTTAATTGTGAAATGCCTCCTATTTACGCATCTTACTCTCTAAGCAGGCTTTCTAATGTATCACACCCTTTTTGTCCTTTGGCTTAGTTGGTCAAAGTGCCTGTTTAGTAAAGAGAAAATCTTGATTTCGAATATCAGCAGTGTTTTTTTTCTTCATCTCAGTTTGGAGCTTTTTGACTCTCTAAGAAGGCCATCCAATGTTTCACACCTTTTTGTCCTTTGGATTAGTTAGTCAAAGCACCTGTTTCATTAACAGAAATTCTTGATTTCGAATGTCAGCAGTACTTTTATTTCTTCATCTTAGTTTGGGGTTTTTTGACTCTCTTAATAGGATTTCCAATGTATCACACATTTTCATCCTTTTGGCTTAGTTAGTCAAAGCGCCTGTTTAGTAAACAAAAAATTGTGTTTTCGAATGTCAATAGTTCTTTTCTTTCTTCATCACAGTTTGTGGCTTTTTACCCAAAAAAGAGGACTTTTACTCTTGTTTGAAATCAAACATTTCTTTCCCACAGCCCTAACATAAAGCAATTGAGAGAAAAAAAATCTCTGCTGTTGAAAATCTTAAAAAGGAATTAGATGATATAATTTTCTTTAGGAGAATATAGGATGGCATCAAGCATTACAAATTAAAACAAGCGAATTACACATCTGACTCTGCAAAGTTTGATAGCAGCTTTCTTAAACAGGATAATAAACTTTCCTGCTTAAGTATCCACCGCTTGGGCTAATCATGAAGACAAAGCAATTCAAACCTGAAAGAAGCAAATTAAGCCGACGAGGATGGGATTCGAACCCATGCATGCAGAGCACAATGGTTTAGCAGTCCATCGCCTTAACAACTCGGCCACCTCGTCTACATAGCGCAAGAGTGGTAAGGAGATAAGGTGTCATTATGATGTTTTCTATCAGTGTGTTTTGGCTGAAGATTGCATGTCGTGTTTTCGCTGAAGATTGTATGTCGGACTTTTGGCAGAGTGGCCTTATCTCATCTCCTACAGTGTTACTTGTTTAAAGTTAGATTGGGGCAAACTCTATCAGAAATGAACCAGTGCTCAGGGTTTTAATACCAATTTACCAATCATTCTTAATTTTTCCTCCTTTTGGCACTGCCGTGGCATTCCTTCAATCTGTCTGTTCTGTGTCATAACTTGGAAGCAAAACAAGTCCCAAATTCCAGCTGTGCTAAAAGATGGATCATTCAAGTGTGGAACTTCAAAGCCCAAGCCTTTGTCCTCAATCCAGCTTCTATCGCATTCTGCAAATTTGTCAAAGTCTTTTTAATGAATGCTCTTCAATATTTAACTTGATTTCCTAATTGTCATGACTGAGAATGAAATCTTATTTCACGTCTCTGCTGTGCATGGAATGGAACTCAAGCTCAATATTGTTTTGCTGAGTTAATCGCTTGAAATGTTCGATTAGTGCTTAAATCTTCCCTGGATGTCCAGTAGCTTCCAGCTTCTTGTGCTGTGGCTTAGTTGGTTAAAGCGCCTGTCTAGTAAACAGGAGATCCTGAGTTCGAATCTCAGCAGTGCCTTGTTTTCATCTTCTCAGAAACAATCTTCAACATAGAATTTCACCTGCGTACAACCTCAAATTTGCCTTGGCTGCGGCTGTACTGAAGTGCGATTGTGATATAAAAAAATCTGTTCTAAGTGCTATAAAGGAAGAAAGATGGCATCAAGCTGACACGTTTAAAACCAGTTGATTTAATTGTGAAATGCCTCCTATTTACGCATCTGACTCTCTAAGCAGGCTTTCTAATGTATCACACCCTTTTTGTCCTTTGGCTTAGTTGGTCAAAGTGCCTGTTTAGTAAAGAGAAAATCTTGATTTCGAATATCAGCAGTGTTTTTTTTCTTCATCTCAGTTTGGAGCTTTTTGACTCTCTAAGAAGGCCATCCAATGTTTCACACCTTTTTGTCCTTTGGATTAGTTAGTCAAAGCACCTGTTTCATTAACAGAAATTCTTGATTTCGAATGTCAGCAGTACTTTTATTTCTTCATCTTAGTTTGGGGTTTTTTGACTCTCTTAATAGGATTTCCAATGTATCACACATTTTCGTCCTTTGGCTTAGTTAGTCAAAGCGCCTGTTTAGTAAACAGAAAATCGTGTTTTCGAATGTCAATAGTTCTTTTCTTTCTTCATCACAGTTTGTGGCTTTTTACCCAAAAAAGAGGACTTTTACTCTTGTTTGAAATCAAACATGTCTTTCCCACAGCCCTAACATAATGCAATTGAGAGAAAAAAAATCTCTGCTGTTGAAAATCTTAAAAAGGAATTAGATGATATCATTTTCTTTAGGAGAATATAGGATGGCATCAATCATTACAAATTAAAACAAGCGGAATTACACATCTGACTCTGCAAAGTTTGATAGCAGCTTTCTTAAACAGCAGAATAATAAACTTTCCTGCTTGAAGTATCCACCGCTTGGGCTAAGCATGAAGACAAAACAATTCAACATGAAAGAAGCAAATTAAACCTACGAGGATGGTATTCGAACCCATGCATGCAGAGCACAATAGCTTAACAGTCCATCGCCTTAACCACTCGGCCACCTCGTCTACATAGCGCAAGTGAGGTAAGGAGATAAGGTGTCATTATGATGTTTTCTGTCAGTGTGTTTTGGCTGAAGATTAGAGTTGAGCGATACTTTCCGATATCCTAAAGTATCGGAATCGGAATGGTATCGCCGATATCACTAAAATATCGGCGATACCCGATACCGATACCTGAAGTCCCATGTAAGTCTATGTGAACAAAATATCGCAACTAAAAAAAACCCATTCTTTCCTTGTAAACACTAAATATACACACATAGAATACATATATATATATATACATGTCATTATGACATATATATATACATATATGTATAGTTGATACACTTCTACATAGTAAAATATCCTCTCTGATTCAATTGCCGGGTAAAGCCGGCTTCAGTGAAAAGACAGAAGCACCCGACATGAAATGACACTTGGTGTACATAGGGTTAACCATGTCTTTTCATGTCGTTTGCTATCTGATTTGCACAAACAATTAAATCAGTCTATGTGTGCAAAATTTCACACCTGTAGGGGTTAATTAAAGGTGTAAATTCGTTGTAAAAAAACGGACTTTTTTGCTACGAATTTACACCTTTAATTAACCCCTACAGGTGTGAAATTTTGCACACATAGTCTGATTTAATTGTTTGTGCAAATTAGATAGCAAAGGACATGAAAAGACATGGTTAACCCTATGTACACCAAGTGTCATTTCATGTCGGGTTCTGCATTTTCACAAAAGCCGGCAATTGAATTAGCGGCTATTATACTATGTAGAAGTGTATGAACTACAAATATAAATATATATATATATGTGTCACAAATTCAATGACATGTATATATATGAGGTGTAAAATTGCTGAAAAAAAATGCGTGGGCTCCCGCCCTATTTTCGCAACCAGACAGACAAAGCTAGTGAGTGGGGGCAGATAATAATAGCCCAGAGAGGGACCATTATTTTTGCCCCCCCCCGGCTACTAACATCTGCCCCCAGACACCCCAGGAAAGACAAATCTATAATTAGATTCGCCCTTTCTGGCACTTTGCCCGTCTATTCCCATTGCCCTGTAGCGGTGGCGAATGGGTTAATATGGGGTTAAAGCCACCTTGCTATTGAAAGGTGACCTTAAGCCAGGTTAATAATTGAGAGCTGTCAATTAGACAACTATCAATTATTAATCCTATTGCATGAAATAAAAATAAAACACACACACTTTAATTAAAAATCATTTTAATGAAATAAAGACACATGTTTTTGACCATATTTTATTTTACTGCAAAAACCATTTCCTGTAATAAAAATAAAATAAAAAAGCAAAATTATTCTTACCTATCCCATGCACAGTCAGGTCCCACGGTGTAATCCTTCAGAAAGGGTTAATGTTTACTGCAGGGACCGCAGCTAATGCTGCAGCCTCACAGTAAACCCCAAATGAATGAGTTCCTCTCCTGCCTGACAGGAGAGTAAAGGCTGGGTGTCACATAACGATACACCAGCGATCCCGACAACGATATGCACTTGTCAGGATCGCTGGTGTATCGCTACATGATCGCTGCTGAGCTGCCAAACAGGCAGCTCAGGCAGCGATCTGGGACAGCGACACTGCAGGTAACATCGCTTAAGGGCCCGTCTCACATAGCGATATCGCTACCGAGATCGTTGCTAAGTCACAAGTTTTGTGACGCAGCAGCGAGCTCACCAGCGATATCGCTGTGTGTGACATTCAGCGACGATCAGCCCCCCTGCCGGGTATCGCTGATCGTCGCAGAAATGTCAGGACCTTTTTTTGATCGCTGGTTTCCCTCTGACAGGCACGCATCGCTGCGTGTGACAGTCGGGAGACCAGCGATCCGCTGGTAACCAAGGTACACAGCGGGTTTCCAGGCACCGCGCAGCGCTTGGAAACCCGCTGTGTACCTTGGATACCAGCTCCCTGCATCAGGGCGCTGGTATCCAAGGTACACAGTGGGTTTCTAGGCACAGCCCCGCGCCTGGAAACCCGCTGTGTACCTTGGTTACCAGCGGATCGCTGGTCTCCCGCCTGTCACACGCAGCGATGCGTGCCTGTCAGCGGGAAACCAGCGATCAAAAAAAGGTCCTGACATTTCAGCGACGATCAGCGATACCCGGCAGGGGGGCTGATCGTCGCTGAATGTCACACACAGCGATATCGCTGGTGAGCTCGCTGCTGCGTCACAAAACTAGTGACTCAGCAGCGATCTCGGTAGCGATATCGCTATGTGAGACGGGCCCTTAAGTGGAAAGCTTAATTGATTGCTTTCCACTTTCACTTCAGGTGAGCCAGGGACACAATCAGTGACGTCAGAGGGAACTGATTAACAAAAATAGGGGTTCCCTTCGAAAAAAAAATGGCGTGGGGTCCCCCCTATTTTTGTTAACCAGCCAAGTAAAATGCAGACTGCTGCGGCCTGGTATTAAAAGACTGTCAAGGCCCATGGATTTTGGCCCTCAACAGCCTGATAATACCAGGCTACAGCAGCCCCACATTTGGCGCATCAAAAGATGTGCCAATTGTGGCACTTTACCCGGCTCTTCCCACTTGCCCTGTAGCGGTGGCAAGCGGGGTAATAAGGGGTTAATGTCACCGTTGATTGCACGGTGACAATAAGCCCGGTTAATAATGGAGAGGTGTCAATAAGACACCGATCCATTATTAATCCCAAAGTTATTAAATGCATAAAAAAAAGACAAAGCAAGAAAAAAGTCTTAATGAAATAAAAGAGACAACACAGTTTTCATTAATTTTATTGTACTCTCATTCCTGCGATGCCATCGATCTCCTGTAAAAAAAGAAAAAAAAAAACCAACAGTATACCACCTGTCCGACGCAGTCCATAACGACAGTCCCACGACGATCCAACTCTGCTACATCGCAATGACAGGCAGAGCCTGTCATCGCGACGCAGCACAGCTGATTACCTGCTTCCCCGGCGGTGACGTCATCGGACTGACTGCTTTACGGCCGGGATTACCCAGCAGTCACTGCAGTTATCGCGAGAAACTGCATGTGACCGCCGGGGAAAGAAGATTGCGGCCATCAAGCAGTCCAGGACGTGACCGCCGGAGATCTTCTGACAGGTAAGTGCCGCTGACTCCTGACAGACCCGACCGACGGACACTGACAGTGACAGTGACAATCCCGATTCCGGTATCCGATAAGACGAAAATATCGGAACTCGGAATCAGAATTCCGATACAGCCAATATCGGCCGATACCCAATATTTGCAGTATCGGAATGCTCAACCCTACTGAAGATTGTATGTCGTGTTTTCGCTGAAGATTGTATGTTGGCTTTTGGCAGAGTGGCCTTATCTCATCTCCTACAGTGTTACTTGTTTAAAGTTAGTTTGGGGGCAAACTCTATCAGAAATGAACCAGTGCTCAGGGTTTTAATACCAATTTACCAATCATTCTTAATTTTTCCTCCTTTTGGCACTGCCTTGGCATTCCTTCAATCTGTCTGTTCTGTGTCATAACTTGGAAGCAAAACAAGTCCCAAATTCCAGCTGTGCTAAAAGATGGATCATTCAAGTGTGGAACTTCAAAGTCCAAGCCTTTGTCTTCAATCCAGCTTCTATCGCATTCTGCAAATTTGTCAGTCTTTTTAATGAATGCTCTTCAATATTTACTTGATTTCATAATTGTCATGACTGAGAATGAAATCTTATTTCACGTTTCTGCTGTGCATGGAATGGAACTCAAGCTCAATATTGTTTTGCTGAGTTAATCGCTTGAAATGTTCCATTAGTGCTTAAATCTTCCCTGGATGTCCAGTAGCTTCCAGCTTCTAGTGCTGTAGCTTTAGTTGGTTAAAGCGCCTGTCTAGTATACAGGAGATCCTGAGTTCGAATCTCAGCAGCGCCTTGTTTTCATCTTCTCAAGAACAATCTTCAACATGAGAATTTCACCTGCGTACAACCTCAAATTTGCCTTGGCTGCGGCTGTACAGTCATGGCCAAAAGTTTTGAGAATGACACAAATATTATATTTTCACATGATCTGCTGCCCTCTGGTTTTTATGTGTGTTTGACAGATGTTTTTATCACAGACAGAAATATAATAATTGCAAACATATGAGTAACAAAATATTATATTGACAGTTAGAATGAGTTAATGCAGCAAGTCAATATTTGCAGTGTTGACCCTTCTTCTTCAGGACCTTTGCAATTCTCCCTGGCATGCTCTCAATCAACTTCTGGACCAAATCCTGACTGATAGCAGTCCATTCTTGCACAATCAATGCTTTCATTTTGTCAGAATTTTTAGGTTTTTGTTTGTCCACCCGTCTCTTGATGATTGACCACAAGTTCTCAATGGGATTAAGATCTGGGGAGTTTCCAGGCCATGGACCCAAAATCTCTATGTTTTGTTCCCTGAGCCATTTAGTTATCACCTTTGCTTTATGGCATGGTGCTCCATCATGCTGGAAAAGTCATTGTTGATCGACAAACTGCTCTTGGAGGGTTGGGAGAAGTTGCTCTTGGAGGACATTCTGGTACCATTCTTTATTCATGGCTGTGTTTTTAGGCAAGACTGTGAGAGAGCCGATTCCCTTGGCTGAGAAGCAACCCCACACATGAATGGTTTCAGGATGCTTAACAGTTGGCATGAGACAAGACTGCTGGTAGCGCTCACCTTGTCTTCTCCGAATGAGGCATTTTCTTGATGTCCCAAACAATCGAAAAGGGGATTCATCAGAGAAAATAACTTTACCCCAGTCCTCAGCAGTCCAATGCCTGTACCTTTTAGCAGAATTCAGTCTGTCCATGATGTTTTTTCTGGAGAGAAGTGGCTTCTATGCTGCGCTCCTTGAGACCAGGCATTGCTCCAAGAGTCTCCGCCTCACAGTGCGTGCAGATGCACTCACACCTGCCTGCTGCCATTCCTGAGCAAGCTCTGCACTGCTGGTAGCCCGATCCCGCAGCTGAAACACTTTTAAGAGACGATCTTGGCGCTTGCTGGTCTTTCTTGGGCGCCCTGGAGCCTTTTTGGCAACAATGGAACCTCTCTCCTTGAAGTTCTTGATGATGCGATAGATTGTTGACTGCGGTGCAATCTTTCTAGCTGCGATACTCTTCCCTGTTAGGCAATTTTTGTGCATTGCAATGATGTCTGTACGTGTTTCTTTAGAGATAACCATGGTTAACAGAAGAGAAACAATGATGCCAAGCACCAGCCTCCTTTTAAAGTGTCCAGTGGTGTCATTCTTACTTAATCATGACAGATTGATGTCCAGCCATGTCCTCATCAACATCCACACCTGTGTTAATGGAGCAATCACTGACAAGAGGTTAGCTGGTCCTTTTAAGGCAGGGCTGCAATGATGTTGAAATGTGTTTTGGGGGATAAAGTTCATTTTCTAGCCAAATATTGACTTTGCAAGTAATTGCTGTTAAGCTGATCACTCTTTATAACATTCTGGAGTATATGCAAATTGCTATTAGAAAAAGTGAAGCAGTAGACTTTGTAAAAATTAATATTTGTGTCATTCTCAAAACTTTTGGTCATGACTGTACTGATAGTGCGATTGTGGGATAAAAAGATGTTCTAAGTGCTATAAAGGAAGAAAGATGGCATCAAGCATGGCAACGTAAAACCAGTTGATTTAATTGTGAAATGCCTCCTATTTACGCATCTGACTCTCTAAGCAGGCTTTCTAATGTATCATACCCTTTTTGTCCTTTGGCTTAGTTGGTCAAAGTGCCTGTTTAGTAAAGAGAAAATCTTGATTTCGAATATCAGCAGGTTTTTTTTTCTTCATCTCAGTTTGGAGCTTTTGACTCTCTAAAAAAGGCCATCCAATGTTTCACACCTTTTTGTCCTTTGGATTAGTGAGTCAAAGCACCTGTTTCATTAACAGAAATTCTTGATTTCGAATGTCAGCAGTACTTTTATTTCTTCATCTTAGTTTGGGGTTTTTTGACTCTCTTAATAGGATTTCCAATGTATCACACATTTTCGTCCTTTGGCTTAGTTAGTCAAAGCGCCTGTTTAGTAAACAGAAAATCGTGTTTTCGAATGTCAATAGTTCTTTTCTTTCTTCATCACAGTTTGTGGCTTTTTACCCAAAAAAGAGGACTTTTACTCTTGTTTGAAATCAAAAATGTCTTTCCCACAGCCCTAACATAATGCAATTGAGAGAAAAAAAATCTCTGCTGTTGAAAATCTTAAAAAGGAATTAGATGATATCATTTTCTTTAGGAGAATATAGGATGGCATCAATCATTACAAATTAAAAAGAGCAGAATTACACATCTGACTCTGCAAAGTTTGATAGCAGTTTTCTTAAACAGAAGAATAATAAACTTTCCTGCTTGAAGTATCCACCGCTTGGGCTAAGCATGAAGACAATGCAATTCAACATGAAAGAAGCAAATTAAACCTACGAGGATGGGATTCAAGCCCATGCATGCAGAGCACAATAGATTAGCAGTCCATTGCCTTAACCACTCGGCCACCTCGTCTACATAGCGTAAGTGTGGTAAGGAGATAAGGTGTCATTATGATGTTTTCTGTCAGTGTGTTTTGGCTGGAGATTGTATGTCGTGTTTTCGCTGAAGATTGTATGTTGGCTTTTGGCAGAGTGGCCTTATCTCATCTCCTACAGTGTTACTTGTTTAAAGTTAGATTGGGGCAAACTCTATCAGAAATGAACCAGTGCTCAGGGTTTTAATACCAATTTACCAATCATTCTTAATTTTTCCTCCTTTTGGCACTGCCGTGGCATTCCTTCAATCTGTCTGTTCTGTGTCATAACTTGGAAGCAAAACAAGTCCCAAATTCCAGCTGTGCTAAAAGATGGATCATTCAAGTGTGGAACTTCAAAGCCCAAGCCTTTGTCCTCAATCCAGCTTCTATCGCTTTCTGCAAATTTGTCAAAATCTTTTTAATGAATGTTCTTCAATATTTACTTGATTTCCTAATTGTCATGACTGAGAATGAAATCTTATTTCACGTTTCTGCTGTGCATGGAATGGAACTCAAGCTCAATATTGTTTTGCTGAGTTAATCGCTTGAAATGTTCGTTTAGTGCTTCAATCTTTCCTGGATGTTCAGTAGCTTCCAGCTTCTAATGCTGTAGCTTTAGTTGGTTAAAGCGCCTGTCTAGTATACAGGAGATCCTGAGTTCTAATCTCAGCAGTGCCTTGTTTTCATCTTCTCAGGAACAATCTTCAACATGAGAATTTCACCTGCGTACAACCTCAAATATTGTTTTGCTGAGTTAATCGCTTGAAATGTTCATTTAGTGCTTAAATGTTCCCTGGATGTCCAGTAGCTTCCAGCTTCTAGTGCTGTAGCTTTAAGTTGGTTAAAGCGCCTGTCTAGTATACAGGAGATCCTGAGTTCGAATCTCAGCAGTGCCTTGTTTTCATCTTCTCAGGAACAATCTTCAACATGAGAATTTCACCTGCGTACAACCTCAAATTTGCCTTGGCTGCGGCTGTACTGATAGTGCGATTGTGAGATAAAAAATCTGTTCTAAGTGCTATAAAGGAAGAAAGATGGCATCAAGCATGACAATGTAAAACCAGTTGATTTAATTGTGAAATGCCTCCTATTTACGCATCTGACTCTCTCAGCAGGCTTCTAATGTATCACACCCTTTTTGTCCTTTGGCTTAGTTGATCAAAGTGCCTGTTTAGTAAAGAGAAAATCTTGATTTCGAATATCAGCAGTGCTTTTTTTCTTCATCTCAGTTTGGAGCTTTTTGACTCTCTAAGAAGGCCATCCAATGTTTCACACCTTTTTGTCCTTTGGATTAGTTAGTCAAAGCACCTGTTTCATTAACAGAAATTCTTGATTTCGAATGTCAGCAGTACTTTTATTTCTTCATCTTAGTTTGGGGTTTTTTGACTCTCTTAATAGGATTCCAATGTATGGCCGGAGTCACACTGGCGACAAAATCGGACGACTGCAA
>JARQOD010014130.1:0-11667 GCA_033576555.1 Oophaga sylvatica
CCCCTCCCTGTCCCTATCTGCCCCTACTTCTCTCCCTCAACACCCACACCACCTTATGCTATCCCTACCACCATTCAAACACAAAACAACTCTCCCTTGAGTGTGTTTTTAAAAGGTGAAGCCCTCCAAAGCTAAGAGGCCCTCCTCACACCCAACCTCTTGAACTCCAAAGAACGCACCTTCCCCAGGTCACCCAAGATGTTACTTACCACCTCATCCCGGGGGAAGGGCTTTCTGCTGCGTCAAAACTAAACACCGTGCATTCCACGTGTAAAACCTGACCACTACGCTAACTAGGAATAAAGTGCTCCGCTCTCGGCCACCCAGGGATCTGAACGCCCCATAGACCCACTCGGTTTAGAAAAGAGACGCCAGCCACGGCCAACGTATGGAAGCACCCACCCTGTTGTAAACCTCTGCATTAAAGGGACACCGAAGGAGAAAGTGCTCCATGCTTTCCAGCACGTCGCCACACTCCTCACGGGGACAACCCCGATCATCGGAGTTCCTGTACTTCAGGTTGTCCCTTACATACAGTCTCCCGTGAAAGCAGCGCCAGGCCAAGTCCCAAAACTTCGTGGGGATCCGATTTGAATTTAAAAGCCCGAGCCCCACCTCCAGATCCCGCCTGGGCAATCCCTGAGGACCGGGAGCTTCTGGAAATGGGTCAACAGAACCCTTCTGTCAAGACATTGCCTCGACATGGTCCTGATTTCCCTCATTTCCAGACACCACCGGCGGATTACCTTCAGAACCGGGGTAGCGTAAGCCTGGAGATGTCCGTGAGGTGTACGGAAATCCTTCACTTGAAGAAGGGACGAAACCAACCCCTGCAGGAGAATACCCACGGAGAAGCCTTCTCCAGCCAGAGGTTGGAAATATTGGCTTTAAGAAAGGTGTTCACTAAGAACACTACTGAGTTGACCATACCCAACCCACCTAGTCTCCTTGTACGGTACGTGACCTCCCTCTTGATTAGGTTGAGCCTATTCCCCATAACAGCTGGAAGAACAGGCTGTAAACCCGTGTCCAGAGAGGTTCTGGCAACATGCACACACTGCCCAGGTAAATTAACAAGGGAAGCAGAAAGCCTTTAGCCAAGCCAACTCTTTCCCTTAGGGTTAAAGACCAACCCTTCCACTGGTCCACCTTTTGGGCGGCAATCTTGAGTGTGCCCTCCCAATTTTGCTGGGGTAGTCCCCGGGGCCAAATTCGATGCCTAGAATTTTGGCGGAGGCCTGGGGCTCTGGAAGGGTGCCCGGGAGATCAAAACTAGGATCTCCCCCTCCCAGCAAGAGACTCTCACACTTTTCCCGGTTGATCATGGACCCGGATGCCTCAGAGTAACGCACGACCTCGGACATGACCCAATCCGCCTCCCCTCTCGAGGATACAAAAAGGGAAACATCGTAAGCGTATGCCACCACCCTCAGAGGGGGCCCAGAGCCCGCCTGGTCCATCCCGACTCCCACCAACGGTCCACGATCTATCCTCCTCAGGAAGGGATCGATCGCGAACGCGTATAAAAGTGGGCTCAGAGGACAGTCCTGATGGACCCCAGAACCCACCTCAAAAGGGCGCACTGACCAACCGTTCACGAGCTAGAAAGTCTCAGCCCCTTGGTACAAGATCTCTAACCAATTTACAAACCTCCCAGGCAGACCGTACCTTAAAAGGACAGACCAGAGGTACTCATGGTTAAACCGGTCAAAGGCTTTTGCTTGATCTAATGACAGTAGATACCCCTTCCAGTGACCTGCCCTACCCTGTTCCACTGCCTCTCGGACACCGAGCACAGCAATAAAAGTGCTGCGGCCTGGAACAGAGCAGTGCTGGGCCTCCGAAAGGAGCCGGGGTGCAAACTTACCAGCCGATTAAACAACACCTTCGCCAGAACCTTCCGGTCCGTATTGAGAAGCGCGATGGGACGCCAATTCTCAATACGGGACGAGTCTTTACCCTTTCACAGAATAATCAGGGCTGACCTCCTCATTGAACCGGGAAGAGTACCCGAGGAAAGACACTCATTAAACACCCCAGTCAAGAGGGGGACCAAGGAGTCCCTAAAGGTCTTATAGAACTCGGATGTTAAGCCATCCGGACCTGGCGATTTTTTGGGCCGAAGCCCAACATTGGCCAGTCTCACTTCCTCTTCCCTGATTGCTTCTGCCAAAACACCAAGAGAGGGATCATCCCCTGGCTCAGGGATGGTTTCAGCCAGGAAAGCCGACATCTCATCCCGATCCAGATCCCTCTTTCTCAAGAGGCGTGAGTAAAAGGACCTGACCACCTCAAGGATCCCTGATTTGGATCTGTTCAGGGACCCCGTACTGTCGATCAGTCCTGTCACCATCTTACAATTCACTGACATCTTACAGTTCCTGTAGGAGTCGGGTGAGCGGTACTTCCCGAAATCCCTCTCAAAAACCTTAGATGTGTGCCTTTCATACTGACACCTCTTAATCAAAGACTTCAATCTGGAGATTTCCTCACGGTCACTTCCAGTCGGGACGAGCTGCTCGAGTTTCCTCCCCAGAGCCTGATACAAGCGATGCCTGTTCAGACTCCTGAGGCTCGAGAGCTGGCGGAAGAACCCCGCCACCCGCTTTTTGAAGATCTCCCACCACTCTGACTTACTACTACAGAGATCGAAAAGCGGTACCTGGCTCTGAAGAAAATCCTCGAAGGATTGTCTCAAGTCCGCTTCTTCCAGCAGGGACGAATTCAGCTTCCACAGCCCTCTTCCCATCCGGGGAGTCTCTGCAACATTCAGAGAAAAGAAAATTAGACATCCAGCAGGCGAGCTTCACTGGCTATGCTATTAAGCGGGACGCTGTCATAAGCCAGGCGATCTCCAGGCCCCCCCGATCACAGGACCTCGTAATGGTGTTGAAGTCCCCACCGAAGACCACCTGTCGGCTTATAAAAAGAAAGGGCTTATTCTTCAGGAAGAGACATTTCCGGTCCCACTTTGACTGTGGGCCGTAGATGTTTATGAGCCGCAGCTCTTGTCCCCTCATGAAGATGTCAAGGACCAGGCACCTCCCCATTTCTAACTCGATCACTCGTCTGCATTCCACATCTGCAGTCTTAAAAAGGACTGCCATCCCGCTATACGGCTCGGCCGCAAGAGACCAGTATGAGGGCCCGTACCTCCACTCTCTCCGTGCTTTATGTATGGCCCCCATGTCAGTTAGTCTGGTCTCATGCAAAAATAAAATTTCAGCCTCAATTCGGGTGAGAAAATCAAAGGCCGTAAATCTAGCCGCATCTGACTTAATGCTGGCGACATTAATGGACGCCAGCGTCAACGGGGCGAGTTCAGCCATCATGAGTGATCAAGTTCGACGGCCTTCTTCTTACCCACCCCGCTCCCACCACCCTCTGGGGAGGAGTCAGAACCCTTACTCTTTAAGGTAGTTGAGGTGTCCATTCCTCCTCCCCTGGTGTTCTCACCTCCGGACTCCGGGTCTGTCCCCCCCAGGAGAAACAACGTCCCCTAAGGGTTGGACTCCGCCATCCCCTGAAGGACCCCCCGATGCCGCCCCGGCCCCTTGCCCTCGTCCGGCGACTCTTTAGCAGAGTCTCCGAGGGCTTGGAACCGGTTGGAGAGTGTGATCAGAGGGGGAACGGTAGGCCCTTCCGTTGGTACACTCAGGGACGGGGGTGGGGGATTTGGAAGACTTGTTCAGCCTCCTCCTCCCCCTCCTGTTCGCACGTTTTTTCACACCCATTTATGTTGTAGGCTGCTCTACGACTTCCTCATCAACACTTTCATATTGAGAGGAGCTGTCTGAGTCAGCCGCTTTATCCTCCCTCTCCATCCTCCTGATCTCCCCGTTCACCGCTTCCTCCGCCAGGGCCTCAGAGGCTTTAGCCACCAACCTAGAGGGAGGAGCAGGCACCAGCCCGGCTACCCGAGGCTCCACCTGCTCCTTACCCCCATGGCGAGCCGCCTGCCTTCGTTGATATGAGGGGCCTCTAGTGACCTTGCCTTTCCTCACCGGCGCCTCAGCACCCTCCCCGCCACCACCGCCCGCCGCGACGGAGGAAGCCCCGCCGGAGGTTTCCCCCCATGGTCTCCCCCACCAGGCCCGCAGTAGTATTGGAGAAGGAGCGAGGGCAGCGGCTATACGGGTGACCAAGTGTCACGGGTGTGTCGCTGCGAAGATCGTCGCGATTGCACACCCTGACTTCTCACAGCTGAGTTTGTCGTGCTGGGTGTTTTTCGGCAGAGAGGGAGTTAATTCTTCCTCTCTCTGTGCTGGATTAGACCAGCCTCGCTCAGCTGCAATTAATGTTGTGGTAATTGGTTTCCTTCAAATACCTGCCTGTCTGCTGGGGAAGTGTCGGTGAAAGCATTCATGCAGACCAGCAGAGCGGATCGTTGTATGGTGAAGGCTGAAGTTAAGAGTACCTGTGTGGTCTTTTTCCCCTCCTCGCTTTATCATTTATCTCCGTACCCGTTGGTGTCCCCTCTGTTTCCTGTGGTATGACTTTTGTATGCAAGGTGGATTTTAGTTTACCCCTTGTACTGTCTCGTTCGTTTATTACTGTGTTTAGGCATATACCTACCAGTCCCCGGTGTTGTGATCAGGGTCCTTCTCAGGACTGGATCACTGAGGTTCAGGGATCCTCAGGAGGTAGGGATTACGCTGGCGGCCTGGACCTCTGTACCATCAACAGTACCTCCAGGTAGAGGGATTAGTCAGGACCCAGCTTAGGGTCAGCATAGACCCCAGACCTCCTGTATGCAGTAACAGTGTGACATTTTCACCGACCACTAAAGATTTTCTCCAGTCACCATGGATCCAGTAGTCAGTCTAGCTCGGCAGTTGCAGAGTTTGTACATGGAGCTGGCGGACGTTAAGTCCAAGGTTTTGTACCCCCCGGAGCAGGCCGGACCTGAACCTAAAGTAGCTCTCCCTGACAGATTTACTGGGGGCGGGACAAGTTTTTTGCTTTCCATGAGGAATGTAAATTGTACTTTCGGCTGCGACCTCGGTCATATGGGAGTGAGGAGCAAAGGGTGGGGATTGTCATCTCGCTCCTACAGGGAGACTCCCAATCCTGGGCGTTCGCTCTTCCCCCGAGCTCCCCAGCTCTCCAGTCAGTGGATGGGTTTTTTACGGCTCTGGGTCTTGTGTATGATGACCCAGATCGGGTCTCCCTTGCTGAATCTAAGTTACGTAGGATCCAGCAGGGAGATCGTCTGGCAGAGGAATTCTGTTCGGAGTTCCGTAGGTGGGCCACGGACACCCAGTGGAATGACCCGGCTCTTAGAAGCCAGTTTTGTCAAGGTTTATCTGACAAATTAAAGGATGTGCTGGCACAGTATGACCCTCCCACGTCACTGGAAGCCGCTATGGCCCTTGCTATTCGTATTGACAGACGTCTTCGGGAGAGGTGCGGGGTAACCTTGCCCCCTGTGATGACTCCACCTTCCTCAAGGGTCCCTTATATGGAGCTTCCCCTGGCCAGTCCAGAGGAGCCTATGCAATTAGGAGGGACATCATTCCGGGGGAGGGGATCGGTGGGGCGCCACAAAACAGGAGGTTGTTTCTTCTGTGGAAAAAAGGGACATTTTATTAGGGGGTGTCCATCCCGTCCTTTGCAGAGTGAGAAGTCGCCGGAAAACTATTGATCCCAGATTGTGTGGTGGACGGCAATCTGGGAGTAAGTATTTCGTCCCTAAGTTCGTCTCAGTTTCTCGTACCGGCGGAGGTGGTGGTGGGTGCGAGAACTGAGAGGATATCTGTTCTTCTGGATAGTGGGTCCGGGCTAACCTGGTGGATGCTCTCTTTGCCCGGGTTCAAGGTATGCGATTGAGTGTGTTGACTAAACCCGTCCCGATATTCTCGATCGACGTCAGACCTCTCGGTCAGGGAAGTTTTTTGCAAGCAGTGAATAACATAGATCTTCAAGTGGGGGCGTTACATAAAGAACTGTTGTCTTGTTATGTGTTGGAGGGTCTTCCCACTCCTATAGTGCTGGGCCTTCCTTGGTTAACTAAGCATAACCCGGTTATTGATTGGCAATCCAGAGAGATAAGCCAATGGAGTGAATTCTGTAATAAAAACTGCATGAATACGGTCATCGGTGCGGTCGCTCCTAGGACCTTACCTCCATTTCTGGTGGATTTTGAGGATGTATTCTCGGAGAAAGGGTGTCAAGAACTACCTCCTCATCGCGAGTATGACTGTTCTGTTAACTTGCTCCCTGGGGCCAAGTTACCGAAATCTAGGTTGTATAACCTTTCTGGTCCTGAGAGACAGGCCATGAAGGATTATATTTCAGAGAGTCTGGTTAAGGGGCATATTAGACCTTCATCTTCCCCGGTGGCCGCGGGGTTCTTCTTTGTGAAAAAAAAAGATGGAGGCCTACGCCCTTGCCTGAATTTCCGTGAGCTTAATCGGATTACGGTCCGAGATCCGTATCCGCTCCCACTTATTCCCGATCTCTTCAATCAGATCGTGGGTGCCAAATGGTTCTCTAAGTTGGATCTCAGGGGGGCGTACAATCTGATTAGGAAGAAGGAGGGGGATGAGTAGAAGATGGCGTTTAACACTCCGGAGGGGCATTATGAGAACCTTGTCATGCCATTTGGTCTGAGTATTGCCCCGGCGGTGTTTCAACACTTTGTAAATGACATCTTTCGCCACCTAATGGGACAGTTTGTGGTCATATATCTGGATGATATCTTAATTTACTCGCCGGATCTTGTGTCTCATCAGGAGCATGTTAGGCAGGTGTTACAGATCTTGCGGGATAATAAACTGTACGCCAAATGGGAGAAGTGTGTGTTCGCCGTACAGGAACTTCAGTTTTTAGGGTTCCTGGTGTCAGCATCCGGTTTTCGTATGGACCCTGGGAAAGTGCGGGCAGTTCTTGAGTGGGATCTGCCAGAGGATCTTAAGGCATTACAACGTTTCCTGGGTTTGCTAACTACTACCGGAAGTTCATTCGTAATTTTTCGTCCATCGTTAAACCTCTCACAGACATGACTAAAAAAGGGACGGATTTTTCAAAGTGGTCTGACAAGGCTTGTCAAGTGTTTTCCTCTTTGAAAAAATGTTTTGCTTCAGCACCCATACTTATTCAACCTGATGCGTCACAGCCGTTCATTGTTGAGGTGGACACTTCCGAGGTAGGGGTGGGAGCAGTATTGTCACAAGGTTCGTCCCCTGGTAAATGGCATCCGTGCGCCTTCTTCTCTAAAAAATTGTCGTCCGCTGAGAGGAATTATGATGTCGGCAATAGGGAACTCTTGGCCATTAAGTTGGCTTTTGAGGAGTGGAGTCATTTTTTGGAGGGGGCAGTCCACCCGGTCACCATCATTACCGATCACACAAACCTGCTATATTTAGAGTCCGCTAAACGTCTGAATCCCAGACAAGCTAGGTGGTCGTTGTTTTTTACCAGGTTTAATTTTGTCGTCACATATTGTCCTGGCTCAAAAAATGTTAAGGCGGATGCCTTATCTCGCTGTTTCCCAGGGGCTGGGAATACGGAGGACCCGGGTTCCGGTCCTTCAGGAGGGGGTGGTGGTGTCGGCAGTATGCTCTGAGCTTGAGGAGGAGGTATTGGAGGCTCAGGGGGACGCCCCTGTAGGACCTCCAGGGAGACTGTTTGTTCCAAATCAGTTGCGACAAAAGGTGATCGAGGCACACCATAATTCAGCTTTGGCAGGACACCCAGGGAGTAAAGCAACTGAGGATCTCCTCTCGCGCCGGTTTTGGTGGCCTAACTTACATAGGGAGGTGGTAACTTTTGTCGCGTCCTGTGAGGTTTGTGCGCACTCTAAGACCCCACATACCCGTCCGTCGGGGACCATCTTACCTTTGAAGATCCCGGAGCGTCCGTGGACTCATCTATCTATGGACTTCATTACGGACCTCCCGCCATCTTCGGGTAAAACAGTCATACTCGTTGTAGTGGACAGGTTCAGCAAGATGGCACATTTTATCGCTCTTCCTGCTCTTCCTAATGCAAAAACTCTTGCGCAGGTGTTTATTGGGGAGATTGTAAGGCTTCACGGGGTACCCTCCGATGTGGTGTCGGATCGGGGGTCTCAGTTTGTGTCCAAATTCTGGAAAGCATTTTGTACACGGCGGGGGATGCAGTTGTCATTTTCATCGGCTTTTCACCCGCAGACCAATGGTCAGACAGAGCGTCTGAACCAGAGCTTGGAGACATATCTCCGGTGTTTTGTGTCAGAGAACCAGGAGGACTGGGCTTCTTTCTTGCCTCTGGCGGAATTTGCTCTAAATAATAGGCGGAGCGAGTCCTCTGGTAAGTCCCCGTTTTTTGGGGCATATGGTTTTCACCCCCAGTTTTGTACTTTCAATAGGGGGGGCTCTTCTGGGGTTCCTGAGGAGGAACGATTTTTGTCGTCACTTGCTTCAGTGTGGAGAGGAGTGCTGAATAATCTGAGTACTATGGGGAACCGATACAAACGTATGGCTGATAGGAGGAGAGTGTCTGGTCCGGACCTAAGTGTGAACGATCTGGTATGGTTTTCTACCAAAAATATAAAACTTAAGGTTCCCTCCTGGAAACTGGGTCCCAGGTTCATCGGGCCATACAAGATCAGTGCTATAATTAATCCGGTTGCATTCCGTCTTGACCTCCCTCCTACATTTAAAATTCATAATGTGTTCCACAGATCGTTGCTTAAGAGGTATGTGGCGCCAGTGATACCTTCACCTTTACCTCCTCCTCCTGTGGTGGTCAATGGTAACTTGGAGTTCCAGGTGTCGAGAGTCATCGATTCACGTCTGAATCGCCGGTCCCTTCAGTACCTTGTTCATTGGAGGGGGTATGGTCCTGAGGAGAGGACGTGGGTTTCTGCGTCGGATATTAACGCAGACCGATTGGTTCGGGCCTTCCACACTACTCACCCAGATAAACCCGGCCCTGAGGGTCCGGAGGCCCTTCGTAGAAGGGGGGGTACTGTCACGGGTGTGTCGCTGCGAAGATCGTCGCGATTGCACACCCTGACTTCTCACAGCTGAGTTTCTGGTGCTGGGTGTTTTTTGGCAGAGAGGGAGTTAATTCTTCCTCTCTCTGTGCTGGATTAGACCAGCCTTGCTCAGCTGCAATTAATGTTGTGGTAATTGGTTTCCTTCAAATACCTGCCTGTCTGCTGGGGAAGTGTCGGTGAAAGCATTCATGCAGACCAGCAGAGCGGATCGTTGTATGGTGAAGGCTGAAGTTAAGAGTACCTGTGTGGTCTTTTTCCCCTCCTCG
The DNA here is from genome assembly GCA_033576555.1 of Oophaga sylvatica. NCBI lineage: Eukaryota > Metazoa > Chordata > Amphibia > Anura > Dendrobatidae > Oophaga > Oophaga sylvatica. The sequence continues at coordinate 9,250 of JARQOD010014130.1, forward strand.
CTTTATCATTTATCTCCGTACCCGTTGGTGTCCCCTCTGTTTCCTGTGGTATGACTTTTGTATGCAAGGTGGATTTTAGTTTACCCCTTGTACTGTCTCGTTCGTTTATTACTGTGTTTAGGCATATACCTACCAGTCCCCGGTGTTGTGATCAGGGTCCTTCTCAGGACTGGATCACTGAGGTTCAGGGATCCTCAGGAGGTAGGGATTACGCTGGCGGCCTGGACCTCTTTACCATCAACAGTACCTCCAGGTAGAGGGATTAGTCAGGACCCCAGCTTAGGGTCAGCATAGACCCCAGACCTCCTGTATGCAGTAACAGCGTGACACCAAGGTCACCACACAGGTGGCACCGAATGTCCTTACACGCAGCGGCGAGATGACCCATCCCGCCACACAAGGCACATTTCTGCACCTTGCAGCTTGCGCTGAAGTGGTGGGGATCGCTGCACTTGTGACAGACCTTCGGCTGCCCCTGGTAGAAGACCAGGATCCTGTCCCTTCCCATGAATGCCGAGGAAGGGATGTGGGTGACCGCATCGCCTGAGACCTTCAACTTAACCATGAAGGTCCAGCCCCCCGACCAAATACCAAATTCGTCCCTGTTCTTTTTTGGGACCTCGGTGACTTTCCCATAACGGGAAAGCCATGTCATTATGTCCACGCCTGAGAGTGACTCGTTACATGTCACCACGGTCACTCTCTTGACGGAATTTTGGCGAGACACCACCTGCACGACGAAGCCTCGCCATCCGGGCTCCCCCTTCACCAGCTCATAATTCGACCAGAAGAGCTCAAGCCCCTCTGGCCGAACGAAGCTGATGTCAAAGAACCGGGCCGCTGAGGGATGGATCAGGGCAAAGATATCATCCGCCCTGAAGCCCATCTTCAGGAGGAGCTCGACCACCCTGCTCCTGGGTGGGCAAGTTTCACTGCGCCTCCACTGAAGACGGACCACATTCCTCCTCACCGGCCCTTGCCCGGCTGTCGGGAGAGACCAGACAGTCCCTCCCTCTCTTCTCTCTTGGAATGCGGCTAAACCATGCCTCTCTATCCAGAAAGACAAGTCCACCGTCCTCTCCTCTACTATTATCGATCTTTCTCCCCTTTTAAGGGCCTCCAGAAAATGGCGGTGCAAAACGCCATCCCCGGAGTCCAGAGGTGAGGAGACCCCCTGAGAACCCCCCGGGAACTCACCCGACCCCCAGTCGTGACCCCCGCAAATGAACGCCTGGGTGCCATGGCTGGGGGGGCAGATGGGGCAGCCCCCTCCCCTCTCGTACTCGCTTCCACATTCACTCTTGCATCCACCCCCGCATTCACTCCCACACTCACTCCCTCATCCATACCACTCTCGCCATCATTCACACCTCCATGCACCACCTCAGCAAAAAGGTCCTCAAACATGTCACTCACACCATCACTATCATCCTCACTATCCATATATACATTATTTACACTATTCACAATATTATTTACATTGCCTTTATTTGCATTATTCTTAACACCTCCTGCTGGGGGCCCTGGCTGGATTGTGGTGTTATTGCCTCTTTTATCGCCTCTGCCCAGGAGTGCCGCTGCCCCTTTAAATGCCCCAGAGCAGAGTGCACTCAGTACACTCTGCCTGGGCTCGGGTGCAGCAGCAGCTCCTGAGCTCTCTGGCACCAATTTTTTTTTCTTTCTCTGTGCTTCCTAGGGCAGGAACGGACCTTGCCACCGCACCCTGCCCTCCACACACCTCCCCCGCTGGCTTCACCTGGAGTGCCGGAGCCCCCGCACCACCAGATGACGGTAAGTGGGCTGGGGACCCCGACAACTCCCTACCGGATTTCGGGGGCGCAGAACCGATGGTATGGGTGGGCGGGACAGAGGGCGGCTGACCCGCCGAGGCCACGTCCCCCCACCGGCCGCAGTCACTCCAGGCTGGGCAGCAGCCCCTTTCGAGGCCACGCCCACCCCGGATGACACGGGAACAGTGGGCGGAGCCACGGCCGCCGAGCCACGCCCCCCTCGCCGGCCACAGTCACCCTGGGCTGGGCAGCAGCCCCTTGCGAGGCCACGCCCACTCCGGACAGAGGGCGGCTGGCAGGGCAACATTCAGGGAAGCCACGCCCCCCTCACGGGCCATCACCGCCTCTCTGCACCCACCACCTGCTTTAGGTAAGGCTGGCCACTCCCCTTCGGCGTCCAGCGGTGGCGGGGCCCCCCGCACGGACCCAGGTCCTCAGGTGGAGCTGGCTCAGATGTTCCACCATTTTCCTCCTCCTCGTCCTCCACCTGGCTGGGGCCTCCTGACCCCCCAGGAGACCCACCGGTCAGGGCTCTGAACCGCTCATCGTTCTTTAGCTTTTCCCCGAAGGGGCCGCTTCCCTCCAAGATGGTCTTCCTCCTCTCCTCCAGCGTTCTTATCTCCCCCTT
>JARQOD010014131.1:0-11666 GCA_033576555.1 Oophaga sylvatica
ATTCCTCAAACACTGCAGGACTTTACGGGATCTTTCAGCTTTGACCATGCACCCCGGAAAACCGATTCTACCCAAAACCCCCTACCCTGTACCCCCCCAAAAAATGCAATTTACAGCCTGCCTTTTTTCCCCCACACCTCTCAACCTTTGTGCGGGGGGGTTTTCCCAACCCCTTTTTTAAAAATCGCAAGGGATTAGGGGGGGCTTGGGGAGGGGGAGCGATCACGCACCCTCGCAATGACTGGAGTTACGGGTGACATGGATTGCGAGCACAGTCTTCAAACTTATGGACAGGCTGGAAACCCCGGGGGGAAAAAAAAATTTAGAACCCACTGCACCCCCGGGTTCAATTTTGTGACCAGGCAAGGAAAGTTCGAGTTTTCCGGGTTTTTGGGGCCGATAAAAAAATTACGTCCGTTATCACTGAACCTTGCCGGGCTCAAGATGTAAACCCCCACCATTACCAGTTTCTCGCTCAAGTGGGGGGCAGCACCCCCGGGGTGTTTTTTTGTCGCCCAAAGACATCTCTTTAAAACACCTGCTGACGCTTACCACTGCTGTTCGTAGGGGGACTCCATTGCAACACGGGCAGCTGGGGGGGGGAATTCTTGTGGACTGCGCTCTGAAAACGAGTTTTCCCGATTTGGGGAGGAGGAGGGGGGTCGAACGCCTACACCCAAAACTGTTGCCTATCAGGGGGGGCGCATGTCCCCCCCCATGTCCCCTGGGGAAAGCCTCATCCACCCATTAACAAACGATTGATCACCTCAAAAAACGACTAAAAGGCCCCAAAATTATAAAAATTACAAATCTTTTTTGAACAAAAAAAAAAATTTGCAAAAAAATCACGGACAGAAAACAAAGAAAAAGGGGGGGAAAAAGGAAGTGAAAACCAAAGCACATCAAAGACGTATGAAAAACGACCATTTTTACTGCCCAGTAAAAGTCAAACCAAAAAGATAATAAAGGCAAAAACCCTTTAAAAAATATAAAAATTCCCAAAACCCGGAAAAATACATAGTAGATGAAAATAGTGCTAAATAAATCACCCCCAAAAAGGTATTAAAGGAATATAGGGGGGGCCCCTTTTTTAAAAATTTGACAAAGATATTAAGGGGGAAAATAAAAAAGCATTATAGAAAAAACCCCAAACCCCGGGCCCCGAATTCGCAAAAAAAAGGGCCAATTTACCGGGAGGAAGGGGATGACTGGGGCAAAAAAAGGGCAGGGGAATTTTAAAAAAAGGCCCCTCTTTATTTCCATTATAAAACCCCTTAGGGGGATTTTTAAAACCACTTACATTACTATTATTTTCCCTTTTTTTTAAAATTTTTCTCTTATCATTATGGGTTTTTTCCCCCTTTATTTTCCCTTTTTTAGGGGCTTACGGGGGCTACCCGGCGTGTTTCATGAGGGGCTTCTGATGTGCTTTGGTTGCATTTTCCATTTTTCCCCCATTTTTTGTTGTTTCTGTCCTGATTTTTAATCATGTTTTTATTTTTTGGTTCAAAAAATTTTTTAATTTTTATATTTGGGGGTTTATAGGGGTTTTTTTTTGGGGGTGACTAAAATCGTTCTCGCTTTTTTGTGCGATGCCCTATTACCTCACCCATGTATATTTTTTTTTCAAAATTTTTTTTAAAATAGTATTTTTTTTTTTTGCTGATTTTTTTTTATCGGTGTTCTTTTTAAAATCCACCACTTTAAACCCCAAAGTGCGCATGAGGGACAGGGTAACGGCCCTGGCCATGCCTACGGGGCCATGCATTGTTGTAGGTAAACCCCTTCCACTCCTGTTGTTTGATACAGGACGGGGGCGGTCTTTCACATGCAGGGGGAGGGCAGGGAGGTTTTTTTTAGAAAAGAAGTGCCGACGGGTAGGTTTTTAACTGGGCAATGGGCCCAAAGAGTTTCCCCGGGAAATCGGGCCTTTAAAACCCCAAGGGGGAAAGGGGGACATCTCTAAAAATAGTTTTTACATGTTTGGGGGGGCAAACCATGTAAAACATGGAGGATGAGCACTTTTTGTCCAACTCAGGTGTCGCAGGGGGACTGGATTGAAAGGGACAAAAGGAGGAACTACGGTGGGACATGGCAGACGAAGGGGGTTTTGGGGGGGGGATTTTGGGGTTGGGGAGGCCTGGGTTCTCTTTTGGGGTTTCAAAAACATTGTGATTCCCCCACTGCTTTGCCTTTCACGGGCACCCCAAAAATTTTTTGCTTTGGGGGGGTTTTTTAAACCCGTGGGCTTACAGGGGGTAAGCGATGTAGCATTGCTGGCTACCTTAGCGGAAAAGGGGGGACATTCTACCCCTTTTTTTATAGTCCCCTTTACCTTGCAAGTGCATGGTGTTTTTAAAAAACAAAGCATGCAACTGTTATTAAATTTCTTTAAATTTTTTTTTCCCCCCTAAAAGGGGGTTTTCCCCACTTCTTTTTAGAAACCCCTTTTCCCCATCAATGGATTTTGGTCAAAAAAATGCCACACTGCACTCTTCCACTATGGGGGTAAATTTTCAGGGGTTTCACCTGTGAATTTGACCATCTGGCCAACTGCCGCAACCCCTTTTTTTTTTTTTAACGCATTTTTGGCCTGCTACGGGCCCCCCCAAAAAACCCCAGCGATGTATCCGCCGCGGATCCCCCTCCCCCTTTTGAAAACTATTTCCCCCCGTTTCACTCTTCCCCCCAAAGGATCCCAATTTGGGGCCCAAAAACTTGGGCATCCATCACCCCCCTTAATTTCACCTGCACCTTTTCCCCCGGTCAGTGTAAGGGATATAGTATGCGGGGGGAAAGGGGGACCCATTTCATCAGGGGCGATTCTGGCTCGTAAAATGCGGGGGGCAATGTAGTGCCTGGGTGAAAATTCCCCAGAATTTATATAGCAGTGGCTGTGATCATGACTCCATTCAATTCATTTTGGGTGGGGAATTCAGGGGTTTGACTTTTTTTAACCCCCCCAGGATTTGGAAAAAAACCCCTAGGAAATAAGAAGGTGGCCCCGCCGCTCCTTCACTTTTGGTTGGGGGGGTTAGGGGGAAAGGGGAAAAGGGGTTGTTCCTGACCAAAAACCTGCACGACGACCCCGTGCCCCTTTCATTTTTAAACTCAGAAAGGGGGCATAAAGCGGGGGCTGTTTTGGAAAGTAAGCCAAAAAAAAGTTCCTGATGCTCGGGTTTTTTAAAAAGGGGGTTTTTCTACTTCAAAAAGGGGCCTTCCCGGGCCCTTTTGACCCCAAATGAGCGGGGTCAACACCCCCCGCCCCTTGGGGGCTTTTTTTGTTTTTTTGGGACTCCCCGGATGCATCACCACCTCCATCAGTACCAGCTGTTCCCCCCCCCCAAAACCCCCCTTTTCCCTTTTAAAGTCCCAGTTTTGGGGAAAAATTTCCAAAAATTCCGCAGCTATAGGTACTTATCAAACGTACGTTTAACGGTGAAGGGGGGAAAAATTTAAAACCCCCTTTTTATTTCAGAGTTTAACACAGACGCTACACAGTTGTTTTAGACAAAAATAAAAAGCAGAAAAAAAGGGGACGTACAAAAAGCATTAAAAATGAACAGGTGGGGGGATTTTAAAAATTTCCCCTATATTTTTCCCCCAACCCAACCAGACCTACTCAGTATGGTTTTGGGACCAGAATATAAACAAAAAAAGGGGTTTACTGATCAAAATGACCGATACAGGGGGGGGGGAAAATTTAAAAAATTTTAAAAAATTTTTTTCCCGGGGGATTCACCACAGACGAAAAAGGCTCAGTAGTTTAAAAGACCAAAAAAAAAAAACGGGGAAAAAATTTACTAAACCAAAAGGTACACCCGTTTATTGTAGGGGAATTTTAAATCTCCGTTATATTTCCGGAGACACACAGACGTCACTAAAAAAAAGGGTTTTCCCCCAAATACAAAAAGCAAAAAAAAGGTATTTTACCAAAAAACCCCGGGTGTATAAGTATAGGGAAAATTTTTTAAAAATTCTATAAATTTCCATTGTCATACACAAACGTTTTTTAAAGTATAGTTTTGACCGAAAAAAAAGGCAGAAAACGGGTACGTATCAGAAATACCGGTGATATAAAAAGGGGGAAAAAAAAATTTTAAATCTAAAATATCTTTCCGGGGGTGCACACAAACCCCCCTTTCCCGATGGATTTGACCGTAAAAAAAAAGGGGCAGAAAAAGGTACTGTATCAAAGAAACCAGGTGTAACAGTGGGGGGGTTAAAATTTTTAAACCCCTATATATTTCCGGATCCCCACACTTTTGCCACTCTATGGATAAGACCGAAATAAAAAGCAAAAAAGGGTATTATCGAAATTTCAGTTTTTACATTTTAAAAAGGGGAATTCTAAATTCCGTTATTTTTTCCCGGGGAGTCACAACGGGATGCTCACTGGGTATGGAAAAACCCAGATTATAAAAAGCAAAAAAGGGTACGAAAAAAAGACACTGAATACATTTGGGGGGGAAAAATTTGAAACTCTGTAAATTTCCGGAGTCACAAACAAATAGCAGCATTTTTTTCCCCCAAAAACCCCAGCCGATCCGGTAGTGTCGAGGAAGGTACAAACTAATGGGGGGAAAAAATAAGCTTGGTAACTGTGTGAAAAAAAAATAAAAGAATTTGCGAAAAAAAAGCAGTCTCCAGCAGGGTACACACAGAATACACAGCGGGGAAAACCCGAATAACCACGCGTGCACACAAGAAAATTTCCCCTGCACTGGCGGGACCCTAAAAACCCCCCCCCCCCGGGCAGTCACAAAAACCCCCCCCTTTTTCACTGACACAAACTGTACAGCACAATTGCTATCGGCACAACATTTAAGATTTTTTTTCCCCGCCCTAACTCTCCCCACTGAAAAAAAAAGCGTTTGCAACCTCTCCCTACATTAAGTTTGGCGAAGAAAATGGGGGTCGGCGGTCAGGGGGGGTTTTTCCCCTATGATCCCCCCAAAGCAAGCCAATCACGGGAATGCCCTAAGGGTGGTGAGGGGCGTGCCCAGGGCATCCGTTTCCCACGGTACGTCCTTCTCATTGGCTGAAAAAAGGTGCCGCAAGATTATGGGGAAAAAACCCCCTTTGGGGTTTTGGGGGGTTTCGACCGCAAAGGGCCCCCCCTTTACCTATGGACGGGATTCGCAAAACCCCCCCCTTTAACGAAAATCGGGGGACTTTTGAATCTGGAAAGACCTTTTCGCCTCTTTTAAAAATTTTTAAAAAAAATTTAAATTTAAAGGGTTTTTTTTGAAGCTGAGCTGTTTCTTCAGTCTTGGGGCAACTAAAAAATTTTAAAGCTGGCATAAATTTGCTTTATATGTAAATTTAAGGGGCATGAAGGGTTTGGGGAAAAAACCCCTTTTTTTTTGAAGGTTTAGTAATGTTCCCCCCCCCCTCTCCCCACTGCATACATACCCCCCCCTGAAGGACTACTTTTCTTTCACGAATTTTCAGGGTTTTATGTAATTCAGCAAGGCAATGTCAAAACAACAAAGGGGGATTGAGGGGCTGAGCTGTTCTCATGTTTTTGGGGGACTTGGGGCATACGAACAATAGAAGGGGAGAAAAGTCTTTCATGAGACCACAGCTTGTCTAAGGGTTGAAGATGGCCTTTTGTGAAAACATGGGGTTATTTTTTTTTTTATTTTTAAATTTTTTAAATTTTAAATTTTTATACACCAATGATTTTCCGGTGCTGTTTATAGAAAAGGGGGTTTCATACAAATTACAGATATCCCCTTTTTTGGGAAACAAAAAAACAACACAATTGATATAGGGGGGGGAAAAGGACCCTGTCCTTTTTGGGCTTTCATTCTACAGGATGGTGGGGAAGGAGGGGTAGGTTTGGGGGGTTCAGTTTTCCCGGTGTGGTTAGGTTGGGGCTCCAGTAGTGGGAGGGGCGCAGGGGTCATTCAGTTTAGGGGGGTTTTCCCGAAGGGGATTTGGGTTTTTTTTATTTTTTTCTGCCCGGATCCGAGTGTGGGATAACCCGGGCGTTTTGGGGCAAAAATTTAAATTTTAAAAAGGGGGGGGGTTTGGGGGGAACTTGGAGGGGGGGTTGGGGAAACGAATAATTTGGAGGGAAAAAAGGGGGCTTGGAGGATCGGAATTACTGGGAAAAAATCGGGGGGGAAAATTTTTTTTAGAAAATTAAAAAGGGGGAAAAAGGGGTTTTTGATGGCCCCTTTTAGGGCATATTAGAAAAATTTTTTAAAGTATACCTGAAAGGGGGGGGGGGCCCCCAAGAGATTTCCAGAGGGGGGAAGAGGGGGGGGGGGAGAAGGAATGAATTAAACGGGGGACGAGTTAAGGAGGGGCTGGAAGGTGCAAGGGTTTCAAAGGCCCCCCAAAAAAGGTGTTTTTGTAGTCGGAAAAAGGAAATTTATGAGGGGAGCACAAGCATTTTTAAAAGGGAGGGTTTAGGAACGGATGGATTCTGGAAAAAAATTTTTGAGCTGGAGGGGGGGGGAGGGGGAAAAAGGGGGGGGGATTGCGGTTTAAAAGGGGGGGGAAGGTCAAGGGTTATCCGGGGTAGTCCCCTTTTGGGACAGGGGGAAAGGGATGTCGTCTATTGTTATAGATGGTCGGTAAGGAAGATTGTGAGAGGGGGGAAAAAATAATCTTCAGATTTGCCCCTATTCAGTTTGAGGAAAAAGGGAGGAGAAAAGGGGGAATGGTAAAAACCCTCGGGGAAATTTTTGGGAGAAAGGGGGTACATCTGGGCCAAGAGGTAGATCTGAGTGTTCAGAAAAAGGGGGACGGAAAACCATGGGGCTTTATAATTGCCCCCGGCCCAAAATTAAAAAAGAGAAGAGAGGGGTTAGAACAACCCCTTGGGGGGCTCCAAAAGAGAGGGGGGTTTGTGATAGGGGTTTGTGTGGGATGGGAGCTGAATGTGCATTTTAAGAGGTTAGAGGAACCCGGGAAATGGGGGAGGCTTTGATCCCCAAAAAAGGAGGTTGAATGGGAAAGGGAGTGGTCAACTGTGTCGAAGGCAAAAATGGGGGGGTTTTAAAAAGGGGGATATAGAGTACTGTCCATTCACTTTCGAATTTAGGTCGTTAGTAATTTTGGTCGGGGGTGCCTAGTGGGAAAAGGGGGCAAACCAATTGCAGATTTTCAAAGATTTTTTTGATGAGAAGGGGGGGAAATTTTCGGGTTTGGTTGGGGCTCCCCCGGAGTTTGGGAAGGAATGGGAGAACGATATTGGGGATACGGGGCATAGCGGTTGGTTTTGGGGGTTGGATTTTAGGATGGGGGTTTTTTTCTTTTTTAAAGAAAAAGGGGGGAAGGAAGGTAGAATGATAATTGAAGAGGGTTTTGGGGGAGGGGGGTTAAAGTGGTGGGGGAGGTTGGGGGGGGGGGGGGGGGGGCAGTGAGGGAAAAGTGGGGTGTATTTGGAGAGAAAAGAAGCAACCCCCCCTTTTCCGGTTTTTGGGGAAAAAGGAGGTTAGGGGGTTTGGGGCCCTTGGCGGGTTTAAAAAAAGGGGGGTTGTGGGGTTGAAATAAAGACCCCCCGGTTTGGCCCAATTTTGTTTTTGAATCATGGGAAGTCCTCAGCAGGATTAGGGAATTTGGGGGGGGGCGTGATGGGGGGGAGGAGGGATTTTAAAAGTATTGAAAAAACGTTTGGGGTTGGGGGAAAAAGGCCCAGATACATGGGTGTAAACCCCCTGTTTAGCAGAGGGAGTTTTTATTTAAATGCAAGTTTTTTTGTTTAGTGCAGGAAGTGTTTGTGAATCTTTTTTTCCCCGGGGCTTTTAGCAATTTGGGGTTTTCCAAATTTTTTTTTGGGGGGTTTTTATGCCGGGGGGTTGTCTATTGATTAGCCCGCCTCTGTTATCATAAGGGCCCGGACCGGGGAAAAGGGGATGCAAGAGTGGCATTGTAGAAACTAGGAGTGTCGTGCGTGGAGTAAGAAAAGGAGGACGTGGTAGGATAGAGCAGGGGTGTGTGAGGGGTTTTAGAAGTGCAAGGTTTCTGTGGGGGTTTCGGTGTTTTCTGGGCCTTTGGGGGCCAGGTGAGGGGGACAGGGGGAAAAGAAGGGAAAGGGGTCAATAGAGGGAGGGGGGGTTTTAAAAAAAAAAGGGAAACGAGGGGGGGGGGAAAACCCCGGGTTTTAAATTGGGGTCCGTTGTGAGGGGGGGTAGGGAAAAAACCGGGGGGGGGTAAGTTTTCCCAAAAGGGTTTAAGTAAGGGCCCGGAGTTTGGGGAACCCGATGGGGGGTTTTTAATGGGGGTGTTAAGTCCCCCCTATATGGGGGGGAAAGTCAGCAAGAAAGTGAAGAAGCAAGTCGAAATTGGCATGAAGGCAGTGGTTTTTGGGGGGGGGTCGGTATAGCCCTCCCCCTTTGGGGGTTGAGAGAGAGAATCGGGCAGAGTGGGGTTCAAAAAAAGGGGAGGACAAGGGGGGAAGGGTGGGGTGGGGGTTGGGAAGGGCAGTTGGAAAAAAAGGGGAAAAGGGCCCCCTCCCCCCCCATGTTGAGCCAGGGGAGGATGTGGGTGAAAATGGGGCGCCCGAGCATAGCGCAGCAGGGGGGGCCCGGTTGGAGGGGGGCAGCCAGTTTCGTTTAAAGGGCCCAAAGGGAAGGAAAAAAATTTTTAAGGGAAAGAGGTTGGAATCCAGGAGTTTTTTGCAGATGGGGGCAGGCATTCCCGAGTGATCCCCCAGAGGGAGTGGGGGTGGGGTCAAGGGGACGTATTTGAGGTTGAAAAGATTTGGGGGGTTAAAAATTTTTGGGTTGGGGAACGATAAGGGGGGAAAATGGAAGGGTGTTTTTGTGGGGGTCCAAATTGGGGGATATGTCCCAGCAGGGGGGAAAGCCCAGACAGGCAGAGAGGTTTTTGGGGGAAAAAAAGGGAGGCATTTTTTTGTGTGTTATTAGGAAGATCTGGGTTAAGGGCAGGTCAAGAGGGGGCAGGTGGGGGGAAGGGGAAAAAGGGTTATTATTTTGGGTTAGGAGTGCGGGGTTTGGGGGAAGCAAAAGGAGAGTTTAGAAGAAAAAGGAGGCAAGACCTTTTGAGAAATGCCCCAGGTAAAAGAAATTTTTGGGGTCCAACAAAGAAATTTGTATTTTTTTTAAAAGAGTTTAGGCGTACTGTTATATTTGGTAGCTGAGGGGGACAGGGAAAAAAAAACACAAGGCACCAAAACCCCCCCGAGAAGTTGGGAAAAATGGGCTCAGATCCCAAACAAAATTGCACCCCTAAAAAACGCCGTGGGAGTACCTAAGGAATCCCCCCCGGGACGCCGGGGAGATTATTACACCTGAAGAAAAAAAAAGGGAAAACAACTCCCCCCCGGGGTAGACCCCCAAAGGTTTGGTACCCCCCAAAACCCAAAAAGGCGTTAGACAAGATGAAAAAAAAGCGGGGAGAAAATAGAGTGACAACGCTGGGACCAATACTGCCAATGGGACAGGACAAAATACTAGGGAAACCCCCAGAAAAACCCAAAAAAAATTTCCCCAACATTTCCCTGATTTCAAAAAATGCGAGACTGCACAATCCCCCCAAAACCCCCCGTAAACCGACTCTGATGGACCGCTGCTAACCCGCACCCACAAATAGCAGGGACAGACCCAATGGAACAAAAAAAACATTTGGCTACAAAAAAACGGGAAAATAGACGGGCCCCCCTTTGGGGGAAACCCCCGGCTAACCCCCACAAAAGGGGGGAAAAAAAAGGGAAATAGCAAACACGAAAAAAAAAGCAGCAAAAAAATTTTTCTGAAAGACAGATAAAGGGGAAGACAAACTGCCCTTTCCAAATGAACCGGGAAAAAAACAATTGATCACCATGAGGATCATGGGGGGGAGTCCTTTTTTTCCCCCCGTCCGTTCTCCGATTCCCGTCATGCTTACAGGTGATAAAGTTGTCATTAAATCAGCTTCCTGTTTGATTTGGTAGCTGGGGAAAAGGCGGGAAAAAAGGGGAAATACCCCAGAGAGGTTGGAATTTGGGTTTGGGTCCCCCGACTAACCACCACAACTAAAGGCAGCCTTTGGGCGTACCTTTTTTGGGGCCTAGAGGGCCTCGTCCCCGCCTGAGAAGCTAACTACACCTAAGACAGGAAAAAAAAAAAATTCTGCCCCGGACAGATCCCCAAAGAACAAAAAAACCCCCCCAAACATTTAAGCATTAGACAAGGGGAAATACAATACAGACAAAAATAGTATAGCAAATGTTGGGACCCAAACCCCTAAATAGAAAAAAGGGAAAGGGAAAGGGCACTTATGCAATCCCCCCCCCCCAAAAAAAAAATGAAAATACCAACACTACAAAATTAAAAAAAAAACCTGAGATCACACACCTTCCCCAAACCAAAAATTTGTTCTCGGGGGTAACAAAACTAAACCCATCAACTAAAAAAAAATGGAAAAAGGGGGAAAAGAACAAACAAAAAGGGGGGAAAAAAACTGAGAGGGGCAAAAGCCCCCGGAGGGGACCCGGAAAACCCTCAAGAAGTGCAGGAAAAAAAGCAAAAGCAAGCAAAATTAAAAAAAAGAAAAAATTTTTACTTTAAACAGAAGATCAGGGGTAAAAAAGCAAGTACAAATAACGGAAAACAAAGATCCCCAAAAAAAAATTTATCCCCGGGAAACCTGATGGGGAAAGGGAAACCCCCTTTTTAAAAACCCCGCGTAACACCTTTTCCCAAAAAACCAAAAATTTTTTATTTGGGTATTCATACGTTGTAACCACCAAGGGGGTTCTCTAAATTCTTTCTAGAAAAACAACAGTCCCCCCCCCCTTAGGAGGGGCACCGAACCCTTTTTTACAACGGGGCGGTCAGGATGAGCTTGTGATACGCCCGGTGAGTCTCCTAGCATGGATGTCCCCCCAAACACCCCAAAATGTCCCCCGACCATAAAAAACCCCTCCAAATTAACCAAAATACTGGATTTCCCTCTAGAAAAAAAAAAAAATTCAATATTTTTCAACCAATTTCCCAATTTTCCCTCAACCCCAAAAAAAGGGGGCAGGGGAACCATAGAACCACGGCTCGCCAAAAACCCCCTTTTTTAAGGGGCTTGTGGAACACGTTATGATCTTAAAACCCCCCAAAAAGTAAAAAAAAAGGGGAAAAAGGAAAATTTAAGGGGGGGGAAACTCCATGTTTATTTAAGGTCCAATGGGAAAACCAAAAGGCCCTTAAAAATTAAAGGGGGGGGAACTCTCATAGGGATATTTTTTTAGGGGCAAAACCCGACCCCAATCCCCCCCTTCAAAACCCCCGGGCCCCCCCTCCATTTCCGGTTGGCAAACCGCTGGGCCCTCTCCTGAAGAGGGACAACCCCCTTTTCCCCCACCCCCCCCAAATCGGGTGCATACCTCCACAACAGAGCAACACCCGGACAACAGAAAACCTCCCCCCCGTCCGAAGAAAAAAAAGGGTTTAAACCCCCAAAAAGGGAGAAAAATGGAGACCCCCCAAAGGGCAGGGGCTTTCCCTATTATTAAAAGGGAAAAATCAGCAAGGGAAAAAAGAGACCCCGTCACCCCCCTTTACAACACAAACATCTAATACGTCCCAACCTTTGGGTTTTTTTCTCTCAGGGTTTTTCCATTGGCTGAGGAAGAAAAGCCGGGGGGAGAAAACCAATTTTTTCCCAAGTTTAGAACAAAAAAATCCTCCAAAAAACTGAAACAAAAGGGCTCCTCT
>JARQOD010014132.1:0-11665 GCA_033576555.1 Oophaga sylvatica
AAAATTTTAGTGTTTATTGGGAAAAAAATGAAATTTGAAAAACTTTTTGAAAATTTCAAAAGTTTCAAACTTTTAATTTTTTGCCCTAAATCGAGCGTTTTTAACAAAATGTTAATAAACAACTTTCCCCATGCCTACTTTACATCAGCACAATTTTTGAAACATTTTTTTTTGTTAGGAAGTTATGTTTTTAAAATTTGACCGCGTTTTTCTTTTTTCCAAAAAAATTTACAAAACCATTTTTTTAGGGACCACCCAGTTTGAAGTGATTTTGGGGGTCTAAAGACAAAAAATCCCCAAAAGTGACAACATTCTAAAACTGCCCCCCTCAAGGTGTTCAAAACAACTTTCAAGAAGTTTATTAACCCTTTTCAGGTGTTCACAAGAATTGTGCAATGGGGAAGGAAAAAATGACTTTTAAACTTTTTTTTAAAAAAATTTTTACTTTGAAACAAAATTTTTAAAAATTTTCTTAAGGGTAAAATTTTCCTGAGTACACCGATACACATGTGTGGGGGGGGACTACTGTTTGGGCACGGGCGGGCGGGAAGGGAATGAGAAAATTTCATTTTTGGGAAACGCAAAAAAGAGGGGAAACCCATGCCGCTTTTGGGAGCCCCGATGTCCCCGAACAGTGGAAAAACCCCCCAAAATTTGACCCCTTTTGGAAACTAGACCCTTTAAAGGGACTTTCAAATGGTTTGTGAGGCCTTGAACCCCAGGTGCTTCCATAAGTTTGTAAAAAGAGCTAAAAAATTAAAAAAAAAAAAATTTGGCAAAATTTTTCTTTTACCCCCAAAATTTTTTTTTTTCTCAAGGGTAAAAGGAGAAAATGGACCCCAAAATTTGTTGTTCAATTTTCTTGGTGTCCCAATACCCCCATGTACTCCTAAAGAAGAAGTCCTAATGACTTTGGAAACACATTGAGAATAAACCAACTTTGTATTTTTCAATATTCCTGGACACCCTTTATGCAGCGCGTGGGTAATACCCACAATACCCATTTTAAAAATTCTAAATGGGCATTGTCTACCAGGGGATCTGCAGCAGCTGCTAACTCGATTTTCCCTTTTTAATGCCATAACCCCAAGTATATCAGGTAGTGAAATCATTTATACTCGTGTCTCCTTATGCTAAACCCATTGGCGTTTTTTTCTCCTACGTATCCCCTAATACCCCTATCCCCCATTATGGGAAAAAAACTTTTTGAGGCAATGCAAAGCTCAAAAGGGAAGGAGTCCCATATTTAGTGCAGATTTTACTTTTTGGTTTGGGGGTGAAATGACCCATGGTAACCCCCGGGGTGCCAGAACAGTAGAACGCCCCAGAAATGACCCCCTTTTACAAACATGCAAAAAATAAAAAGTGAAAATGGGGAAAGCATTTCTGCATAAAATAGAAAAATTGAAATGCTTGAACAATTGAACAGGTCCTGCCCTCCCTAGAGATATAGCTTAGTCCAAGAGAGGATTCAATTAGGTTCCCGAGAGATGTAGACTGTCTAAAAGAGGATTGGCATTGGTCTGGCAAAAAAGGGAAACGCCCTTTCCGTGTGTTTGAATGGGCTTGAGATGAGTTCTGAGAGGGCTCCCCGGGGGTTTCAAGCGGTATGGACTGTCCCGTGAGATTGTGAGGATTGGGAAACAGGTGTTCGGGTGGCTTTTATAGGGACGCCCTTCCCCTCAGGGTTTCCCGGGATCAAATTTTTCTGGGCTCAATCCGATTTCCCGTTTTCTTTGTGCCCGCTGTGTTGTCTGCTCTCCCGCTAACGATAAAACATTTTCTTCTTTTTGTTTTTTTTTGTTGATTTTTGATTTTGTCCTGCACTTCTGGGGGGGCCTTAGGGCCCCTGGGGGGTTTTTTTCCCCCTCAGTTTGTTCAGCCCCTGGATGTTTTGTCATTTGCTTTTTCCAGTTTTTTCAGTGGCTGTGTTTTTTATTTTGTTACACCAAGAACTAATTTAGGTGGTGAGGTCGTGTGATCTCGGTGTTTTTGAAAAAATTTGAGAGTTGGTGCTTTTCAGGGGTTTTTTGGGTTGCGTAAATGCCCCTTCCCATCCCTTTTTTATTTTGATAGTTTGGGCCCAACGTTTTTTCCCTACTATTTTTTTTCTGTGTCAGTATTTTTCTTGTCTAACCGCCATTCATGTTTGGGGGCTTTTTATGTTTTTTTGGGGATTGCTCCGGGGGGGATAGCTTTCCTCTTTCTATCTTTAGTTATGTTAGTTTCTCAGGCTAGACGAGGCGTTGGACCAACGTGGAAACCTCCCCGGCTGCCCCTTTGTTGTGGTGGTTTTTGTCGGGGGACTGCAAATCTCAAAATTCCAACTGTTGGTGTATTGCCTTTTTTACCCGCATCCCCACTACCAAATTAACGTACCACCGGCCTAAACTGAAAATTAGGACTCACAGAAGGGAAAAATATTGTAAAGAGAAAATTTTTTGTTTGTTGCTTTTTTTTTTTTTTTTCCCTCTGTTTTTTTTGGGTCTGGGGAGGATTTTTTTCTCAATGGAGTTTGCACAGTTGTCTGGCCCTGTGGATCAGCTTGCCACTGAGGTTCGGAGTATTGCTACCTATCTATGCTAGGTTGCCTGTTGTGGAACCTAGGATTCCCATGCCAGATTTGTTTTTGGGGATCGAGCCAAGTTTCTGAATTTCAAAAATAATTGTAAATTGTTTTTGCCTTAAAATCTAAGTCCTTAGGGAACGCAGCGCAGCAGGTTCAAATTGTCATCTCTCTCCTGTGCGGCGACCCTCAGGATTGGGCTTTTTTTCCCTGACACCTGGGGATCCTGTTTTGAGTGATGTTGATGCATTTTTTCAGGCCTTGGGTTATTGTACGATGAGCCTAATGTCACTGATCAAGCTGAAAAAGCCTTGTTGGCATTAAATCAGGGGCTTGATGACGCTGAGTTATACTGTCAGAGATTCCGCAGGTGGGCAGTCTGACCAAATGGAATGACGACGCTTTGGCAGCCCTTTTCGGAAGGGTCTGTCAGATAATGTAAAGGATGTTATGGTGGGATTCCCTATCCCCTCTGGTCTCAATGATTCTATGTCATTAGCGATTCAAATTGACAGACGTTTGCGTGAGCGGAGAGATATGCGTGGAATAGTGTTGCCTTGTGAACCTGCTTCTGACCCATGCAGTGTGATAGAGTGGTTTCTGGGGCACAGCGTCATGAGTTTCAAAGCGCAATGGGTTATGTTTCTACTGTGGTGATGCCTCTCATGCTATTTCAGTCTGCCCTAAGCGGGAAGACGTTTTGCACGCTCATTGTCTTGGGTAGTGTTCAGACTAAGTTTTTATTAACTGTTACTCTGATATGCTCTCTGTCCTCATTTTCTGCTCAGGCTTTCGTTGATTCGGGAGCAGCTATTAACCTGAGGGTATTTTGATTTTGCTAAACGTTGCGGGTTTCCCTTGATACCCCTACAGAAGTCTATTCCCCTACTGGGGATCGATTCTACCCCTTGGGCTGAGAATAAACCTCAGTTCTCTACTCAGGTGATAATGAGGGTTGAACCTGATCATCAGGAGAGCTGCAAATTTTGGTTCTGTATAATCTGCATTGACATTATCGTGCTGGGTTTCCCTTGGTTACAGTCTCATAATCCTGTTTTGGATTGGAAATCTGTGTCTGTAACCAGTTGGGGCTGCCAATGTGTTAATACCAACACTCCTGTTTTTTCTGCCTCCCCCCAGGCTCAGATGTTCCTGACTTTTTGATTGATTTTTCTGATGTGTTTAGCGAAAGTAAATCTGCATCCTAGCCTCCCCATAGGAGCTATGACTGCGCTATTGAATTAGTGCCTGGTAGTAAATTCCCTAAAGGTCGCCTTTTTAACTTGTCTGTACCTGAACATGACGCTATGCGGTCTTATATCAAGGAGTCATTGGAAAAGGTCATATCAGACCATCCTCTTCACCCTTAGGTGCCGGTTTTTTCTTTGTGGCCAAAAAGGATGGTTCATTAAGGCCGTGTATTATTATCGTCTTTTGAACAATATTACTGTGAAATATCAATATCCGTTACCCTTGATTTCTGACCTGTTTTCCAGGTGAAAAGACGCTACTTGGTTTTACCAAGCTTGACCTCAGGGGGGGCATATAACCTTATTCGCATTAAGCACGGGGATGAATGGAAGACGCATTTAAAACCCCGGGGGGGCATTTTGAGTACCTTGTGATGCCCTTTGGGCTCACTAATGCTCCTTCTGTCTTCCAGTCCTTCATGAATGACATTTTCAGGGATTTTGTGGATAAATTTCTGATTGTTTTTTTGGGTGTATTTGATTTTTTTTTATGACTGGACTCTCATGGAAAAATTTCGAAAAGTATTCCCGATTTTGAAGAAATGCTCTGTATGTGAAGGGATAAAAATGCTTTTTTTGGGTTTCAGAGGATCTCTTTTTTTGGGGTTCATTTTGTCCCATCTGTTATTGAAAGGCCGTCAAGGTTTAGGCCATCTGTGATTGGGGCCAACCTACTTCTTAAAAAGCCTTTAAGATTTTTGGGGTTTTTCCCAAATTTTTTTTGTAAATTTTTTTGAATTTTTCGGGTTTTTGTTAAAAATTAACTATTTGACCAAAAAAGGGTTTGATGTGGTGAATTGCCTCCCGAGGGGGTCTCTGCATTTCAGGAACTTAAGCAGAGATTACTTCGCCCTGTTTACGGGACCTGTTTTTCTTCCATTTCGGGGGAGGTTGTGCCTCTGAAATTTGGGGGAGGGGCCCTTTTGCCCCCAAAAAAAATCCAAGACCTCTAAAAGTAACCCCTTTTGCCTTTTTCTCTCGAAAATTTTTTCCTACTAAAGTAATTTGACGGGTTCGGGGGTTTTTGGGAAAAAAGTGGGTTTTGAAAAAAGGGGGGAAAATTGGGTGGGGGAGCCAAAATCAGGGTGGGGCCCTTTCGGGCCATAAGAATTGGTTTATCTGGGAAACTGCCAAGCGCTTAATCCTAGACAGGCCGGTGGGCCTTTTTTTCAACGTTTTTTTTTTGTGGTTTTTTTTCTTTCCGGCACAAGAAAGTTAAGGCGGATGCCCCCCTCGAGGGTTTCCTTGCGGATCTCCTGAGGTATTTCCTTTTGTTATTTGAAAGAAGGTGTAGTTTTTTCCGCCTCCCCCCAAATTTTAGACGGGCTCTGGAGGGGGTCAGGAGGATAGGCCCAGCGCTGCCCTTTGGAAATTGTTTGTCCCGGACCAGTGGAAAAAAGTGGATGTTGAATTCATTTTTCCCCCGGTTGGCCGGTCTCCCGGAATTTTTGGTACCAAGATTTGGTTAGTCGGTCCTTTTGGGGGCCTCCCTTTGTCTGTGATGTCAGGGAATTTGTGCAGTCCGCGGGACTTGCCTCGCCCCAAGCCTTGTCTCGCTCTGGGGTTTTGTTGATCCCATTGCGCCCCCAAGAGCCCAGGACCCATATCTCTTGGTTTTTTTTTCCGACCTCCCTGTTTCTCAGAGAATGACCGTCTCGGGTGATTTGTGATGGGTTTTTCCAAGATGAAAAATCTTGTCCTTACCTAAGTTGCCTTCCCCCTCTAAATTTGGCCCCCTTTTGTTCCTTCAGAGGGTTCGTTTACACGGCATTCCGGGAAACATTTTTCACAGAGGAGTCCGTTTGTTTCCAGTTTTTGGGAGGACCTTTTTTCAAAATTGGTGTTCAATTGTTTTTTCCTGGGCGTTTCATCCCAGCCCAAATGGTCAAACTGAGAGAACAAACCAAATTGGAACTTATCAAGATGCTTTGTGTCTGCTGATCGGGTGACGGGGTCCTTTTTTCCCCTTTGGCTAGTTTGTTTAATAATAGGGAACCTCCCACTTTGATGTCTCCATTTTTCTGTAATTCGGGGTTTCACCCTCGATTTTTTTCAGGACAGACGGGGGGTTTGCTGCCCAGGTGTTGCTTGTTTGGGCGTATCAACAGATTGGGACCGGGTAGGGGGAGGGGTTTTCCCCTCTCCAGGAGAGGGCCCAGGGGTTTCAAACCCGGATGGGACTGATGGCCCTGGGTTTAAAGGGGGGATTTGGGTTTGGGTTTTCCCCAAAAAAAAATTTCCCTTGAGAGGGGCATCTCAAAAATTTAACCAGGGATTGGACCTTATAAGATCAGGGAATTCTTAATCCTGTTTCTTTTCTTTTTGCTTTTTCCCCGGGACATTTAAATCCAAACGTGTTCCCAAGTCCTTGTTAAGAGTTTGTTGACCAGTGGCCCCCATGTTTTGCCTCCTGCCCCTGTTTGGTTGGGGGAATAGGGAGTTTGTGGTTGAGAAAAAATTGAATTCTCTTTTTTCTAGACGGAAATCCATTTTTTGGTTAAGGGGAGAGGTTAGGGTCAGAAGACAATTTTTGGGGTGTTTGCTTCGACACCCATGCGGGAAACTCATCCGTGCGTATATAAATCATCCTGACCGACCTGGTGCTCAAGTGGGGTTTGGGTGCCCCCTCCTAAAGGGGGGGGGGTACTGTTGTAATTTGGACTTGGAGGGTTCAGCGAGGCCCCCTCGGGTGGTTACAAGCGTACGGGACGTCCAGTAAAGTTTTTGGAGGTTTGGGAATCAGGTGTTATGACTGGTCTTAATAAGGAGCCCCCTTCCCATCGGGGGTTTGGGGATCTTGTTCTGGTCTCAACCCTTGATTCCTGTTTTTTGTAGCCTGCTGGTCTGTCTGCATCTCCCGCTAAAGATAAAACATTTTTTTCTTTTTTTTTTTGTGCTTATTTTTTCATTTTGTCCTGCACTTTTTGGGGGCCTCGGGGGCCCCTCCGGGGGGCTTTTCCCTCTCAGTTTAGTTCACCAATTTTGACTTTGTTTTCCATTTTTTTTTGGGCCCTTTAAAAACAAAATTTTCCCTTGGGGGAAAGCAGGCAGCAGGGTTTAAATTGTATCCTCCCTGTGCGGGGGACCCCCAGGTTTTGGGTTTTTTTTCCCCGGGCCCGGGGGGTCCGGGTTTTGAGTGTTTTTGATGCATTTTTTTGGGCCCCCTTTGGGGGGTTTTTGTAAAGTTTTACCAAAGTCATGATTTTTGCTGAAAAAGCCCCCTTTTTTGGGTTTTTTCAGGGGTTTTTTTAAAAAGGAAATTATACTGTCAGGATTCCCCCAGGTGGGCAGTCCCCCCCAAAAAGGGGAAAGACGACGCTTTGGCAAAAACCTTTTTTTGGGGGAAGGGGGGGGTCAGAAAAATTTTAAAGGATTTAAGGGGGGATTTTTCCCCCCCCCCCTGGCTCAATGATTTAAGTCTTAAAAAATTCAAATTTACAGCGTTTGCGGGAAGGGGGAAGTAAGCCCCGGGGGAAAAATTTTTTCCTTTTTTAAAACCCCTTTTTTAACCCATGCAGTGTGATAGGTGGTTTCCGGGGGACAGGGGGTTTGGGTTTCCCCCAAAAAACAATGGGGGTTTTTTTTCAAATGTGGTGATGCCTCTCATGCTATTTCATTTGCCCCAAGGGGGGGAAAACTTTTGCCGCTCAGTTGCCCCTTTGGGGGGTGTTTGACAAAGGGGTTTTTTTTTAAATTTACTCGGAAAAAGCTCTTGTCCTTTTTCTGCTAGGGGTTTTGTTTTTGGGGGGAGTAAAATTAAACCCCCAAAAAATTTTTTTTTTTTGGGGGAAAAAAATTTCGGGGTTTTTTCCCCTTTTTTTCCCCACAAAGTCTATTCCCCCCCCCCGGGGATGATTTTTCCCCTTTTGGGGGGGGGAAAAAAACCTCAGTTTTTCCCACTAGGGGATAATAGGGGTTAAACCCCCCAAAACGGGGGAGCTGCAAATTTTTGGGGTTTTGTAAAACTGCATGACCCCTTATCGTGCTGGGGTTTTCCCCTTTGGGGTTTTTGTCTCATAAACCTGTTTTTGGGTTTGGAAAAAAAGTGCTTAAACCCGTTGGGGGGGCCCAAAGTGTTTTAAAAACCCAAAACCCCCTTTTTTTTTTTCCCCCCCCCCCGGGGCCGGATGTTCCGACTTTTTGATTTTAAAATTTTTTTTATTTTTTTTTTGCGAAAAAAATCGCATCCTTGCCTCCCCCTAAAGGGGGTAAAAAAATGCGTATTTAATTGTGCCCGGGGGGGGAAAATTTTCCCAAAAAAGGCCCCCTTTTTTTTAAAAAGTTTTTCCGAACAAAACGCTAGCGGGCTTATATCAAGGGGGGCCCCTTTGGGGGAAAGGGGCATATAGACCATCCTCTTCAAAC
The DNA here is from genome assembly GCA_033576555.1 of Oophaga sylvatica. NCBI lineage: Eukaryota > Metazoa > Chordata > Amphibia > Anura > Dendrobatidae > Oophaga > Oophaga sylvatica. The sequence continues at coordinate 8,182 of JARQOD010014132.1, forward strand.
CCCTTTTGCCGGTTTTTTTTTTTTTGGGGCCCAAAAAGGGGTGGGTTTATTTAAAGGCCCCCTATTTATTTCTCTTTTGAAAAAATTAAAGTAAATATCAATATCCTTACCCTTATTTCTTTACCTGTTTTTTTCCCCCGGGGAAAACGCTACTTGGTTTTCCAACTTGACCCAGGGGGGCCAAAAACCCTTTTTTGCAAATTTAACACGGGGGGAATGGGGGAAAAAGGCCAAATTTTAAAACCCCCGAGGGGGGATTTTTTAACCTTTGATGCCCCCTTTTGGGGTCAAAAAGCCCTTCTTTCTTTTTTCCTTTAAATGACATTTTTTTTGGGGGGTTTTTGGAAAATTTTTTTATTGTTTTTTTGGGGAAAAAAATTTATTTTTTTTATGGCTGGGGCCCCTTGTGAAACTTTGAAATGAAAATTTCCCGATTTTTTTAGAGAATTCCCCCATTGAAGGGGTCAAAAGGGCTTTTTTTGGGGGCAGAGGATTATTTTTTGGGGTTTTATTTTTTTCCCCCTTTTATTTTTAAGGACCCGGCAAGGTTCAGGGCCCTGTGATTGGGGCCAACCCCTTTTATTTTAAAAGGGGGTTCAAAAAATTTTTTGGGTTTTTTCCCCAAATTTTTTTTTGTAAAAAATTGTAATTTCTCGGTTTTTTTTAAAACCATTTTAAAAAATTTGACCCAAAAAAAAGGGTTTTTTTTGTGGTGAAAAATTGGGGCCCCCGGCATCTTGATTTCAGGAACTTAAGAAGATTTTTTTTCCTCCGTTCTTTCGGCAGGGGATGTTTTTTTTGCCAAATTTTTTTGGGGGGGGGTTTATGCCTCGAAATTGGGGCAAAAGGGGGCCCTTTTTCCCAAAAAATTTAGAACCTCTAAAAAAACCCTTGGCCCTTTTTTTCTCGAAAATTTTTTTCCATGAAAGTAATTAGACGTTTGGGAAACGGGGTTTTTGGCCATGAAGTGGGCTTTTGAAGAGTGGGACATTGGGGGGGGGGGACCCCAAAAAAGGGGGGTCCTTTCGGACCATAAAAATTGTTTATCGGAAAAACTCCAAAACGCCCTTATCCCAGAACCAGGGGGCCTTTTTTTTTACAATTTTTTAATTTTTGGGGGGCCCCCCTTTTTGGGACTAAGAATTTAAAGGCGGATCCCTCCGAGGATTTTTCCCTTTCGGGGTCTCCTAGGTATCTGTCCTTCGTTATTTTTTTTAAAAAGGGGTAGTTCTTTCCCCCTTTTCCCCCCCAAATTTGAACTGGGTTGGAGGGGTTTCAGGGGGTAGGCCCCCGCGCTGCCCTGTTTTGGGGGAAAAAAAATTTTTTCCCGGGCCCGTGGAAAAAAAGTGTGATGCTGAGGTTCATTGTTTTCCCGGGGTTGGGGCCCGGGCAAACCGGGAATTTTTTGGGGGCCCGAATTTGGGGGTTTTCGGGCCTTTTTTTGGGGGCCCCCTTTTCTGGAAACAGGGAATTTGTGCATCCCGCGGGGCTTCTCTCGCTCCAAGCCCTTGCTCCGCTCTAGGTTTTTTTGATGCCCTTGCCTGGGCCCAAGAGACCCTGGAAACCCCCCTCTCTATGGGTTTCATTTTTTTCCTCCCTTTTTTCAAAAAATGACCGCATTTGGGGAATTTTTATAGGTTTTTTCCCCAAAAAATACTCTTTGCCCCCCACCTAAGTTTTCCCTTTCCCCCCCTGAATTTGGGCCTTTTTTCCCCTTTTTCACGTGGTTCGTTTTCACGGGTTTCCGAAACATTTTACTGACAAGGGGTCCAGTTTTTTTTCCAGATTTTTTGGGGGGCCCTTTTTTTTTAAACTTTTGGGTTCATTTTCTTTTTCCTCGGCGTTTCATCCTAACCAAGGCAAACGAGAGAAAAAACCCCCATTTGGGGGCTTATTAAAATTTTGTGTCTGCGACAGGATGACTGGGTCCTTTTTTTCCCCTTTTGGGTGATTTTTTTCCCCTTTAAAAAAGGGGTACCGCCATTTTTATTCTCCTTTTTTTTGTAAAATTTTGGGGGGTTTTCCCCCCCCTTTTTTTTAGGACAGACGGGGGATTTTTGCCTGCCCGGTTTTTTACTTGTTTGGACGTATTTCAACAATTTGGGGCCAGGAAATGGAGAGGGTTTTCCCCCTCTCAGGAGGGGCCCCCCGGGTTTTAAAACCCATGGGGCGATGGTCCTCGGTTTAAATGGGGGACTTTGGTTGGGTTTTCCCCCAAAAAAATTCCCATAGGGCATCTCCTAAATTTAAGCCTGGTTCTTTTGGCCCCTTTTAAAGGTCAAGTTTTTTTAAACCTGTTTTTTTTTTTTTTTTGCTTTTTCCCCGGGGTTTTTAAAACCTAAAATGTTCCACAAGCCTTTTTAAAAAAGTTTGTTGACCCCGTGGTTCCCCCCTTTCTTTGCCCCTACCCTTTTTGGGTTTGGGGAATAAGGGTTTGGGGTTGAGAAAAAAATTAAATTTTCTTTTTTTTAAGGAAAATCCAGTATTTGGTTAAGGGGAGAGGTTTGGTCGGGGAAAACAATTCTTGGGTTTTTTCTTCAGACATCCCACTAAACCAAAACCGGTGTACAAGAATCACCCGAAACCCACCTTGGGTTCCCAAAATGGGGGTTGGGGGCCCCCCTCAAGGGGGGGGGACTGTTTTGAAGGGCCCCTTTAATAGTTCTGGCAGAGGCCCCCTTGGTTTGGTTTAAAAATAATTTTTAGCGATACTTTCCAAAAATAAATTGGGGAAGGGGAAGGGGACCCGATACACTAAAATTGGGGGATCCCCTAACCCATACCGGAAAGTCCCCTGAAAATCTAGGGGGAAAAAAAAATCGAAAAATTAAAAAAAAACCCCTTTTTGCCTTGTTGGTTTTAAATTTTTTCCCTAAGGGGAAAAAAGAAAAAGAAAAGTTAAAAGTATTGGGGGAAAGGGGAGGAGACATTTAAAGGGATAGATTTTTAAAAAACCCCAAACAAATAAAAAAGCATAAAATTTTTTTTTTTTAAAATGTTCGGTTTTACGAAGAAAAATTTACAAATTTTTAAATTTTTTTTTTTTTTGGGAAAAAAAGTATATTTTCACAACTTCCTGCTCTTCATTTCACCTTTTTAAAATTTTCAAAAAACCCTTTTTCCCTTTAAATCTTCGCGCAAAATCTTTTTCATAAAATTTTTTTTAACTTCACCTTTTTTATCTTTTTTTTTAAACTTTTTTTCTATTCATCTTTGTTAACATTACTCATTTTCTTTTTATTTTAAACCATTATTTTTTTTCAAAATTTTTGTTTTATCTTTTTCTTTTTTCTTATTTGTGAAGAGAACCCCGTACTTTAACTGTCAAAGTATAAAATTTTTTTTACCTTTTCCCTTCTTTGTCACAAAAAATTTTAAAAATTTCAACAGTTTTTTTCCCCCCTTCCCTTTTAAATGCAGCACAGGCATTTTTTTGGGGGCCCCCGAGGGGGAAAGGGCCACCCCCAAAACCGCTTAGTCTTCT
>JARQOD010014133.1:0-11661 GCA_033576555.1 Oophaga sylvatica
TTAATTTTTTTTTTAAAAAAAATTTTTTTTTTTTTTAAAACTTTCAATTAAAAACCCCCCGGAATTTAAAAAAAAAAAATTTAAAAAATTTTTTTTTTTGGGAAAATTTTTTTTAAAAAAAAGGAAAAGGGGGAAAAAAAAAAATTTTTTAAAATTTTTTTAAAACCCCTTTTTTTTTTTAAAATTTTTTTAAAAAAATTTTTTAAAAAAAAAATTTTGGGGAAATTTTTTTGGGGGAAAACAAAAATTTAAAAAAAAATTTTAAAAAAAACCCTTCCCCCCCCAAAGGGGGGGGGAAAAAAAAAAAAGGGGGGGGGGGAAAAAAAAGGGGTTTTGGGGGTTTTTGGGGGGTTTTTAAAGGGGGGGCCCCCCTTTTTCCCCCTTTTATTAAATTTTTTAAACCCCCGGGGGGGCCCTTTTTTTCCCCGGGGGGAAAAATTTTTTTTTTTTTCCCAAAATTTTTTAAAAAAATTTTTTCCCAAAAAAAATTTTTTTTTAAAAAAAAAAAACCCCCTTTTTTTCCCCAAAAGGGGGGGGGTGGAAAAAGGGAAAAAATTTTTTTTTTGGGGGAAAAACCCTTTTTTTTAAAAAACCCCTTTTTGGGGGGGGGAAAAAAAAAAAGGGGGGGGAAAAAAGGGGTTTTGAAAAATTTTTTTTTTTTCCCCGGGTTTTTTTTTCCCCCTTTTTTTTTTCCCCCCCCCTTTTTTTTTTAAAAAAGGGGGAAAAAGCTGGGTTTTTCCCCCCCCAAAGGGGGGGGTTTTGTTTTCCCCCCCGGAAAAAAAACCCCCGGGGGATTTTTAAAAATTTTTAAAAAATTAAAAAAAACCCCGGAAAAAATTTTTTTTTTCCCAAAAAATTTTTTTTTAAAAATTTTTTTTTTTTTTTAAAAAAAAAAAATTTTTTTTTTTTTAAAAATTTTCTTTTAAAAAAAAAATGGAATTTTTTTCCCCCCCCTTTTTTTTTTTTTGGTTAAAAAATTTTTCCCCCAAAAAAAATTTTTTTTTTAAAAGGGGAAAAAAATTTTTTTTTTTTTTTCCCCCCCCGGGGTGGGGAAAAAGGGGAGGGGGGTTTTTTTTTCCCCCCCAAAAAAAAAAAAAAAGGGGGGAAAAAAAAAAAATTTTTTAAAAAAAGGGGCCCCCTTTTTTTGGGGGGGGGGGAAAAAAAAAAAAAAAATTTTTTTTTTTGGGGGAAAAAAAACCGGTTTTTAAAAGGGTTTTCAAAATTTTTTATTTTAAAAATTTTTTTTTAAAAAAAACCCAAAAAAAAAACAAAAGGGGAAAAATTTTTTTTTTTTGGGGGGGTTTTTCCCCCCGGGGGGGGGAAAAAAAAAAAAAAAAATTTTTTTGGGGGGAAAATTTTTTAAACCCTGAAAGGGCCCTTTTTTGGGGGTTTTTTTGGGGGGGGAACATCGTATTTACTCCCGTAGTTACGCCAATGAAAGTCTGGGTGCGAGAAAAATACGCATTACAACATGGACACAAGTGTGACTTCAGAAATACCACCGGTGTCCTGTAGAAAAGCCGGCAATTTATCCTGGCTATACTGTAAAATCACACTGACCGTTAATAAAGATAGAAAGAATACATATACCACCCATAGAATACATATATTATACATACATGTCATTGGTGACACTTACATACATAAATTTATAGTTTCTAAACTTCTACATAGTGAAAAGCCGCTAATATCTAATGCCGGCTTCTGTAAAATCATTACTGAACCGGACATGAAATACACATGGTTTACATACAGTAAACCATTTCCATTTCCTTTAGTTTGATATATGGTTTTGATTAACAATTACATTGTAGATGTGCAAAATTTCATACATGTAGGGGTTAATTAATCTGTAAATTCGTTGAAAAAAAAATGTGGGGCTCCCGTGTATTTCTCCACCAGTCAGGGAAAGCCAGTGATGAGGGCAGATAATAGCGTAGTTGAGGGAGCATTTTTTTTGTGCCCACCCTGCTACTAAAAACTGCCCCCACCACCCCAGAAAAGACACATCTATTATTAGAATGCCTTTTCTGGCACTTAGCCCGTCTATTCCCTATTGCCCTGTAGTGGTGACTAATGGGGTTAAATAATGGGTTAAGGCCTCCTTGCTATTGGAAGGTGAACATTAACTAGGTTAATAATGAGAGTTTGCAATTAGACACTCTCCATTAATAATCCTAATGTATTAAATGGTTTAAAAAAACACATACACATTAATTAAAAATCATTTAATGGAATAAATAGGTTTTTTGACCATATTTTATTGTACTGGTATCTTCCGAATCCCTTGTTCTCCTGTAATAAAAAAAAATAATAAACAACCATATTCTTAACCTCTCCGGTGCTCATCAGTGTCCCACGCTGCAATCCACTGAAAGGGTTAACATTTACTGCGGGACCACTGCTAATGCTGGCAGCCTCGTGTAAACCCCCCGGAAGAAAGAGTTCATCTCCCGGCTGACAGGAATGAAGTGATTAGCTGGGAAACTTAATTGAATTGTTTTCCCCACACTAATCAGTTCAATTCAGGTCAGCGGGACTCTGCACAGCATCAGTGACATCAGAGGATCCCCACTGACCTGAGTGAAACTCAATTAGTGTGGGTAACAATCAATTAAGCTTCCAACACTAATCAGCTCATCTTTAGCCGGGGAGATGATCTCATTCATTCGGAGGTTTTACAGACAGCTGCCAGCATTATCAGTGGGCCCCGCTGTAGGCTGGCTGGCAGTGCAGAAGTCAGATTCTAAATGTCATCGCCGACCTGTCGGCTTTCACCGGCCTTGCCTTACTGCACCAAGGGGTGATACAGCAATGCTTCAGGTACTTTTTGTTTTTGATTTTTTGCCAGTCTTGCTTTTATACATCAAGAGGCCGTAAGCACTGCGAAAATAAAAAACGTAAGTAGGGACTGCCCCATAGAGAATGCTGTCGTGGCGGGGTGGCTCCAAAGATTGATCAATTAATTTGCCAAATGTTCTCATTTTTATACAGATTAGAATCCAATAATTGCATAAGCACTTTATATATTGCATGCTGACCATGTGCGGCGCTGGCTTCTCCCCTTTTTTTCCTTGATTTTGTTTCGTGGTTGAGCACCACAGCATGCCCGTGCGCTCTGGGTCCCAAGCACGCAGTCATCGTGTTTTTTTGGTGATTGGACCCTCGTCTGCTGCGCACACACAGCAGCCCTCCTGCTGGCTCTGCTTGATTTTAACAACCTTTGGTTTACCTGGGCCTGTTCACCCTTTATCTGTGGTGCTGGTCTGGCAGTGCAAAGTCAGATCTGATATGTCCATCCCGGACCTGGTTCGGCTTTCACCTGCGCTTGCCTTACGGCACCATGGAGTGATTCAGCAATGCTTCAGTACTTTTGTTTTGATTTTTGCATCTTGCTTTATACATTCAGGAGGCCGTAATGGCACAGCGAAAATAAAACGTAGAGTAAGGCCTGCCCCATATGAAATGCCTTGTCGTGGCGGGGTGGCTCAAAGAATTGATCAAGTTAATTTGCCAAATGTTTCATTTTTAATACAGATATAGAATCCAATATGTGCAAAGCACATTATATATTGGCATGCTGACCATGTGCGGCGCTGGCTTCTCCCCTTTTTTTTTACTACATAAATGACATGGTTTTACTGTATGTAAACCATGTATCATTCATGTCGGGGTTTCTGTAATGATTTTACAGAAGCCGCTATTGAATTAGCAGCCTATTTAACCATGTAGAAGTGTATGAGTATACATATATATAGTTAATGTCACAATGACATTATATACATCTAGACACTGCTTAAACAAATAAAGGGAACACTCAAATACATATCCTGGATCGAACTGATGAAATATTCTCATTGAAATAACTTTGTTTGTACAAAAGTTAAATGTGCTGTCAACATAATCACACAAAAATTATCAATGGAAATCAAAATTTTTGAACCAATGGAGGCCCTGATTTGGAGAGACCCCCAAATTGAAAGTGGAAACAAATCAAAATGAAAAGCAAAACAAACCAAAATTAAATGAGAAACAATCAAAATAAATGCTCAGTATGTGTTGGGTGGCCTCCACGGCCTGTCTGACCTCCTACCAACGTATGGCATGCTCCTAATAGGTTGTGGATGTTCTGAGTGATCTCCCTCCAGACCTGACCAAAGCACCGTCAAATCCTGGACATCTGTGGTGCAATGTACGTTGGTGGATGGAGCGAGACATGCTGTCCAGAATGTGCTAAATTGGATTCAGGTCTGGGGAATGGGCTGGCATGTTTCCTAGCTTCAATTGCCGTCAGGGTCTGAGATCTCATCTCGGTACCAAATGGCATCAGCTACCTCGTGGCGAGCACATGGAAGTCTTGTGTGCTCTCCAAAAGAAATGCCACCCCACACCATTGCTGACCCTACTGAGCCAAACCAGTCATGCTGAAGGATGTTGCAGGCAGTAGATTTGCTCTCCACGGCGTCGCCAGACGCTGTCACGTCTGTCACTGCATCAGTGTGAACCTGCTGCCTGGCAACAGCCTTCAGCATGACCGGTATGGCATTGGGTCAGTAATGGTGATGGGGGTGGCATTTCTCTTTTGAGGCCACACAGACCTCCATGTGCCCGCCAAGGTAGCCTGCTGTCATTAGGTAACCGATGATATCCTCAGACCCCCTTGTGAGGCCATATGCTGGTGCAGTTGGCCCTGGTTCCTTCCTAATGCAGACAATGCCAGACCCTCAGTGCTGGAGTAATGTCCAGCAGTTCCTGCAAAATGAAGCATTAGAAGCTATGGACTGCCCAGCCCATTCCTCAGACCTGAATCCTATATGAGCAACATCTGGGACATTTCCATGTCTCGCTCCATCCACCAAAGTCACGTTGCACCACAGACTGTCCAGGAGTTGAACGGACTTTAGTCCAGTTCTTTGAGGAGATCCCAACAGGAGACATCCGCTACCTCATCAGGAGCATGCCCAGCGTTGTAGGGAGGTCATACAGGCACATGAGGCCACACACATACTGAGCATCATTTTGACTTTTACACTTTAATTATTAATCTTGTTTTGATTTTCATTTTGACTTGTTTCCCACTTTTCATTTTTGGGGGGTCTCTCCAAATCCAGCCTCCTTGGTTCAAAAATTAGATTTCCATTGATATTTTTGTGTGATTTTGAGTTGACGCAACATGCGGCTTTGTACACAACAAAGTAACAAAAATATTTCATTCATTTTCTTTGAAAGATTTAGGATGTTGTTATTTGATGTTCCCTTTATTTTTTTGAGCATTGTAATATTTATTTCTATGTGGTAATATCTTATTCTTTCCTTTTGTGATTAAAAACTGTCATTGGGATCCCATGATATGTCGTTTTTGCAAGCCATACGATGACACACGGATATTTTGATGCAGGAAATCGAATCCTAGCATTGCACACGGATGACATACGGATCACTTTTTCAGGGTACTTTTCTGCGTTTACGCCGTATAATAGCGGTCCTGATTTTTATACATTTGTGTTACCCCGTCTTAGAGCATGTTCTGGCTCTAAAAAAAAAAAAAAAAAAAACTCCCGCCACCCACCGTAGGTTGTATGAGCTCTTTTCCTAAGCCCAACCAAATTGCACAACTGCACCCAACTATGACATCCTAAAAGCCTGCTCCACAGAAAAACACTTGTAAGCAAGGATTTGTAAAAAATATGTAATGAAGTTCAGCATTTCACCTGCAGTTTCTGTAACTTGAATTATTGGTGCCATTTTCTATTGGCTATCTTTAAGTCCAATAAGGAACTCTGGAGGAAACCACAAAAAAAAACAAATCACAAAATAAACAGCACAAAAGGCAGCAGCGTTTAAAAAAGTAAAAGAAAAAGTGCCATTGACAAACAAAAAATGAACTTTTTGTTTGAAAAAAAAAAATTTTTTTGCAATTTGTTTAATAACCACTAGAGGCAGCACCAGCTCGACCGAATAAGAATTATGCTGTTAGTAATTATTTCACTGTATTATGTAGCTGAATTTTTTAGCAACTTCAGCCACCTCCATACTGGTGCACTTTGTGATTATTACACAATAACTAATTGCCATTCAATTATTTGACAATACATTTGAGATAGTTCAATTTGTCATCAGTTTCCAAGAAATGAGAAATCAGTTCTGAGTAATGTCGTTTAAAGGTTGTCGAAAACCTTTAATAGCTTTCTCAATGTTCTCAGTGGTCCTTCAAAAAGAAAGAGAAACCTGACCAGGCTCCTGCCTCTCTAAGCTATGGTTCCACGTCCGGAACCATAGCGCTTTTGACGGAGCGGAATTCCGCTCCGTCTAAGCCCGCCACCCTTTTACTGACGCGCGATCTTTCCTCCCGGAGGTGTTCAGGACACCTCCGAACACCTCCGAAAGAGCGCAGGGCACATAGCCCTGTGTAATATGCCTGTTGCCGCGACGCACCGTCGCCGCATTACGCGAGGACATGCTGCGTCTGAAACAGACGCGCCGCAGTCGTTTACGCAGTTTGCACACCTCGTATTGTTACGCATAGTGGAAGACACGCAGCGTTTTCCCTGACCGTGGAAACTCACCCTTACAGCGGGAGAGCGAGAGGGGTGTGACATCACATGAAGGCTGCAGAATAGCAGCTAGAGCCCAAGAATGGCATGCTAATGGATGAACGCAGTAGCGCAGCTACCGGGGGGCAAAGTGTGCCAACGTCCCGGGGCCCGTGCTCTGAGGGGGCCCGACCCGGAGCTACCTACGTAACTTTCGGAGAGCACAGCGCACCGATGCAGTTACATTCTGCGGCAGAGCAAGGAGAATCGATCTCCCTGCTCTGCCACCCATACGCTATGGGGCCCCTGAGCAGGCGGGGGGGCCGGTGCCAGCATGGGCCCCCGCCATCATCGCAGGTTCAACTGTATCGGCTAGAATGCCGATACAGCTGACCGCAATTGATAAGGATGGAGCGATACGCTCACTCCTCCCATCAATTCCCCTGTCAGCGTCTGCCATCACCAACGCCAACACTGACAGCGGCGCGATGAAACGACACTGTTAGAGCAAGAGCTCGAGCAGGGCAGGAACCAGGAGAAGAGAGTTGAGTATATAATTATTTTTTTACAGCTCTGCCTATGGGGGGGGGGGGCTGCATTATGTTTGGAGAGCGCTATGGGGTTTATAGAGGCTGAATATGGGGTTCTAGAGTCTCCTGCCTATTGGGGGTTCATTATGTTGTAAGCTGCATTTTGGGCTGCATAATGCTATAGGTGCGCCATGGAATGACATATGATTATAGAGGCTGCCTATGGGGGCGCATTATGTTATAGAGGCTGCCTATTGGGGCTGCATTATGTTATAGAGGCTGCCTATGGGGGGGACTGCATTATGTTATAGAGCTGCCTAATTGGGGACTAATAGAGGGCTGCTGCCCTTTGGGGTCTGCATTAAGTTTGTAGAGGCTGCCTATGGGGGTTTATAGAGGTTATGCCTATGGGGGCTGCATTATGTTATAGAGCTGCTATGGGCGGCTGCAATTGTATAGAGGCTGCCCTTATGGGGGGGCTGCATATGTTGTAGAGGCTGCCTATGGGGGGCTGCATTAAAAATGGGGGGGTTATAGAGGCGCTATGGGGGGCACCATTATGTTGTAGAGGCTGCCTATGGGTTAATAGAGGTTGCTTGCCTATGGGGGGGCTGCATTATGTGTTGTAGAGCCTGACTATGGGGGCTGCATTATGTTGTAGAGGCTGCCTATGAGGTTATAGAGGTTTCTGCTATGGGGGCTGCATTATGTTATAGAGGCTGCTAGGGGGCTTACATGTTTAATAGAGGCGCCATGGGGCTGCATTATCTATAGAGGCTGCCTATGGGGCTCCAATATGCTATAGAGGCCTGGGGGGGGGGGGGGGTGGGGGGGGGGGAGCCGATGGGGTCACGCATTATACTGATAGAGGCTACCTATTGGGGGGCTCTATTATGCTAGAGGAGGCTGCCCTATGGGGGCTGCATTAATGTTGTAGAGGCTGTCTATGGGGGGGCTGCATTTATGCTATAGAGGCTGCCTATGGGGGCTGCAATTATGCTAATAGAGGGCTGCCTATGGGGGGCTCCAGTAGCTATAGAGCTGCCTATGGGGTGCATTATGCTATCCAAGCTGCATTACCTATAGGTCTGTCTGTTGGAAGTGCATTAATACTGTAGAGTCTGCATTATATTTGTGGCAGCTTTATAGTATAGGTGCCTAGGGGGTTCATTATCGTAGGGGCTTGCATTATGTTTTATAGAGCTGCCTATGGGGGGTCTGCATTATGGTGTAAAGGCTGCCTTTTGGGGCTGCAATTTATGCTATAGGGCTGCCTATGGGAGGCTACATATGTATTATAGAGGCTGCCTATGGGCTGCATTATGTTATAGAGCTGCCTAATGGGGCTGCATTATGTTATAGAGGCTGCCAAAGGGGGGCACATTATGTTTTATAGAGGCTGCCTATTGGGGAAAAAGAGGCTGCCTGCCTATTGGGGGTCTGCTTAATGTTGTAGAGGCTGCCTATGGGGTTATAGAGGTGTGATGCTAGGGGGGGCTGCATTAGATATAGAGGCTGATTCTATGGGCGCTGCCATTGTTATAGAGGCTGCCTATGGGGGGCTGCATTATGTTGTAGAGGCTGCCTATGGGGGCTGCATTATGTTATAGAGGCTGCCTATGGGGGGCTGCATTATGTTATAAGAGGCTACCTCTGGGGGGGCTGCTATGTTATAAAGGGCTGCCTATGGGGGTTATAGAGGTTTGCTGCCTATGTGGGGGGGCTGCATTAATGTTATATCGAGGCTGCCTAATGGGGCTGAATTGTTAAAGAGGCTGCCTATGGGGGGCAGCATTATGTTATAGAGGCTGCCTATGGGGGCTGCATTGTTATAGAGGCTGCCTATGGCGGGCTGCATTATGCTATAGAGGCTGCCTAAGGGGGGCTGCATTATGCTAAAGGCTGCCTATGGGGGCTCCCATTATGCTATAGAGCTGCCTATGGGGGCTCCATTTATGCTATAGAGGCTGCCTAGGGGGTGCATTATGCCTATACAGCTGCATTACACTATAGAGTCTGTTTGCAGTGCATTATACTGTGAGAGTATGCATTATATTTGTGCAGCATTATATTATAGAGTGCCTATGGGGGGTTCATTATATTAGGGGCTGCTATTACACTATAAAGTCTAACAATGGGGTGCATTATTCTATATAGTCTGCCTAGGGAAGTGCACAATACTGGGTAGAGCATGCCTATGGGGAGTGCATTAACTATAAGAGTCTGCTATGGGGAGTACAGTAAACTATATAGGATGACCTATGGGAGTGCATTATAACTATGATGATGGTTCCTATCTCGTGTATTGATGCTATATGACTATCTAGGGGCAATCATACAGTGGTGAGATTAACCAGTGTTGGGACCATTAAATACTGGGGATATTAAGTGGGCAGTATATTTCCAGTGAGGGGGAATTAGACTGTATAAGAGAAAAAAAATTACATAATACAAATATGAAGGAAGAGAACCAATCACAAACTAAGTGTTTCTATACGAATGCACAAAGCAGGGCAACAAACAAGGAGAACTGGACTACTACGCAGGAGGAAGAAAATATGGATGTCATTGGAATCACTGAACTTGTGACGATACAACATAGATTGGTATACAAGGCTAGAAGAGGATACAACTTATTTGCAAGAAACAGACTTGATAACGAGGAGGTGGTTTGCATTGTATGTTCGAAAAGCGATAACTGCACAGAGATTGACCGCTTCAAGACTGGGAGTTTGTGGAAACTGTTTGGTAAGAATACAAGGACAGAACAATGGAAAGGACACCATTGTAAGCAATTACTACAGGCAACCTATGCAACTGAAGATATGGATGAACTCTTTATGCATCAAATGGCCAATTCCTCCTAAAAAATAGACATAGGTGGTCATGGGAGATTTCAACTTCCAGACCATTTGTTGGGAATCTCTCTCAGGCAAAACTAACAGGTCCAGGAAATTCTTATCCTCTCTTGCTGACACTTTATCTCCAAAAGGTAATGGAGAAAAAACAAATGGATCTGCGACGTTGGATCTAATCCTCATAAACAGGAGGAAATGGTGGAGGGAGGTAAGAGTGGCTGGGACTCTAGGAGGTAGTGACCATGCTATTATAGAATTTTTGAATAACAAGAGGAGGAAGACCTGTGAAGACTCAAGTAAAGGGTTAGTTTTCCCAAAAGGCAGATTTTAAAGGGCCCCAAAAAAAAAAGGGGGGGATCCAATGGCGGATACCCTTTAAAGGGAAACAAAAATTTCCGGAAAGGGAGGGGAAAATTTGAAAAATAAATTTCCCTCAAACCACAACCCTTTAACAATTCCAAAAAGGGGGAAGAAGGGAAACTTTTTAAAGGAAACCCCGTTTGGTTTAACCCCAAGAATTTAAAAAACACATGCTAAAAAGGAGAAAAAAATTTTTTCAAATGAAAAGAGGGAGGCATATCTAAAGAAGAATATAATGCCTCCGCAAAACCCCCGAGGGCACAAATCAAAATTATCTAAAGCAACAATAAATTAAAGGCTTCCCAATAAAATTTTCAAAAGCAACAAAAAAGGTTTTTGGGGATACGCAAAAGTAAAAAAAACCCAAAGATGAATAGGAATTTTTTTCAGGATGAAAATGATGAAAAAGGTAAAAAAGGTTTGAGAAGGCTGAACCTTTTTTAAAAACCAATTTTGCATCTGTTTTCTCTCAAAAGGAAATGTTTAAAAAAATCAACCGAAACCCTTCCCCTGTCCTATTAAAGGAATAAAGAATCCAAAAATAAAAAAGAAAGACAGTGAGGAAAAAAACTTTCTAACCTAAATGAATTCAAGTCTCCAGGTCCAAAGAAATTAAAACCCCAGGGTAAATGAAGGAGATAGCAGAAGAATTCTTGAACCACTGTCCATAATCCCTTTTAAAAAATTTTTGGAGAACAGGAGAATCCCCAAAACTGGAGAATAGCAAATGTTTTTTCCTAAACTTTAAAAGGGGGAAAAAGGGGGAAACCCAGGGAAAAAACAGGCCGGGGAGTCTGACTTCCCATACCAGGAAAATCTTTGAACAAATTATTTAAAAAACAGTAAGAAGTACCTGGAAAAAAATGAAGGGATTAAACAAAATCCGCATTGGGGTTTGGAACTAAAAAAGTCCCTGTCAAACTAACTAATTTCCTTCTATTCCCGAATCACGACGGGGGGATCAGGGAAATGCTGTAATATATATATCTTGACTTCACAAAGCAATTTTACCAAAATAAACTCACACAATTCCCCTTTTTGAAAAAATGACTAAAATAAGGGAAAAGGGCCCAAGGGAACTGTTAGGGGGATTTAATGGCTAATTTATCGGGACCCAAAGAGTGGTTGTAAAAGGGTGCACATCCAGTTTGGAAAAAATGTCTCAAGTGGGGTACCCCAAAGGGCTCTGTTTTTGGGGCCCTTTTGTTCCAAAATCTTTAAACAATGATTTTTGTGAAAGGAATTTTAGGGTAAACTGATCAAATTTGCGGAAAAAGTAAAAAAATAAAAAGCTAAAAACAAAAGAAAAAGAGAGGGATTTTAAAAAATAAAATAAAAATTTACATTGGGGGAGCAACTAACAGAATGGTTTTTTTAAAA
>JARQOD010014134.1:0-11645 GCA_033576555.1 Oophaga sylvatica
ACATAACCCCACAAATATGAACCCCACTTGCCACCGCTACAGGACAAGTGGGAAGAGCCGGGCAAAGCGCCAGAATTGGTGAATATAGTAGATGTGCCTTTTCTGGGCAGCTGCGGGCTGCTATTTTTAGGCTGGGGGGGAGGGGGCAATATCCATGGCCCCTTACCAGCCTGAGAATACCAGCCCCCAGCTGTCTGCTTTAGCAAGGCTGGTTGTCAAAAAATAACGGGGACCACATGTCGTTTTTTTTTTTTAATTATTTATTAAAATAATTAAAAATACGGTGTGGGGACCCCTCTATTCTTGATAACTAGCCTTGCTGAAGCTGACAGCTGAGGGTTGCAGCCCCCAGCTGTGAGTTTTGCCTGGCTGGTTAGCAAAAATACAGGGGAACCCATGCCGTTTTTTTTCTTAATTATTTATTTACAGCGCTAGAGCGGCTGATGAATACTCCCATCCGCCGCTCCTGTTCCCACTGTTATTAGCAGGAGCTGGGGTCGGATAAGGGAGCAGTAGTCCCATCAGCTGACACCAGTGACCGGAGGTAAACTTTATACCTCCGATCACAGCTGAGCGCTCCTGCTGTCTTTTGACAACGTGGGAACCGCGGCTCTCTGACCGGTGGGGATGATTTTACAGTCGATCAGAAGTGGTGTACATTACAACGCAGCAGACATCCAGTGTTCGGGCAGCCAAACCCGAACAGTAACACAGACTTCCTAGTGAAGTCCGTGCCTGAACAGTAGGTGTTCCGTACGGACGCCGAACTTTACTGTTTGGGTTCGCCCATCTCTAATTTCCACTGAAGTTGGGCCATCCTGTAATTTGACTTTCCGCTTTCATTTTGAGCATCATTCCAAATCCAGACCTCCATGGGATATTAATTCTGATTTACATTCATCATTTTTATGTTTTATTGTTCTCAACTAATTCCACTATGTAATGAGTAAAGATTTGCAACTGGAATATTTAATTTAGTGATACCTAGGATGTGGGATTTTATTGTTCCCCTTACCTTTATTTTTTGAGCAGTATATATATATACATATATATATACACACACACATACACACACACAGTTGTGTGAAAAAGTGTTTGCCCCCTTCCTAAATGCCTATTCTTTTGCATGTTTGTTACACTTAGATGTTCCATATCACCAAAAAATGTAAATATTAGAGATAACACAAGTAATGTAAAGGGAAAAAGAAATCCAAACCTACAGGGTCCTGTGTGAAAAAGTAATTGCCCCCTCCCCCCTTAAAACATAAATTAACATTGATTTATCACATCTTTGGAAAGCTTAGTTCAATTTCTGTAGCCACGCCGTGGCCTGATTACAGCCACACCTGTTCTCAATCAAGAAATCAGTTAAATAGGACCTGTCTGACAAAGTAAAGTAGACCAAAAGCTCCTCAAAAACTGGACCTCATGCCGCGAGCCAAAAAATTTCTGGAACAAATGAGAAACAAAGTAATCGAGATCTATCAGTCTGGAAAAGGTTCTAAAGCCATTTCTAAAGCTTTCAGACTCCAGCAAACTACAGTGAGGGCCATTATTGACAAATGGCAAAGACATGGAACAGTGGAGAACCTTCCCAGGAGAGGCAGGCCGACCAAAATTATCCCAAGAGCGCAACGATGACTCATCCAAGAGATGAAAAACACCCCACAACAACATCCAAAGAACTGCAGGCTTGACTTGCCTCAGTGTGTTCATGATTCCACCATAAGAAAGAGACTGGGAAAAAATTGCCTGCATGGGAGAGTTCCAAGACGAAAACCACTGCTGAGCAATAAGAACATAATGGCTCATCTCAGTTTTGCCAGAAAACATCTCGATGATCCTCAAGACTTTTGGGAGAATATTCTGTGGACTGAAGAGTCAAAGTCTGAACTTTTTCTAAGGGGTAGGTACCATTACATCAGGCATAGAAGTAACTCAGCATTTCAGAAAAGGACATCATACCAACAGTAAAATATGGTGGGTGGTAGTGTGATGGTCTGGGGCTGTGTTGCTGCTTCAGTACCTGGAAGACTTGATGTGGTAAATAAAACCATGAATTCTGCTGTCTACCAAAAAATCCTGAAGGAGAATGTCCGGACATTTCTTTGTGACCTCAAGTCCTGAAGCAGGACAATGATTCAAAACACACCAGCAAGTCCACCTCTGAATGGCTTAAAGTGAACCTGTCAGCAGGATTATGCTCCGTAAACTACAGTGTCAGTTCGGCGCTATTATGCTGATTACAATGATACCATGGGTGATGAAATCAGTCTTGTGGTTGTTGTTTAATCTGTATTTGTAATTTTCGGACTTTGGGGTGGCCTGTGGGTGGGGCTTTATGTGGTGCTCTGATTATATATGCATGTTTACAATATTCTATGCAGTATGTAAAATAGGGGCAGGTCCCTGAAGGATCAGAGGCTTATCATAAGCCCATAAACATGCATACGTAAGAAGATCACCATATAAAGTCCTGCGCACAGGCCGCCCCGAAGCCAGAGAATCTCACTAACTGAAAACTACAAATAAAGATTAAACAACAACCACAAGACGGATTACATCACCAGGTATCAGTATAACGGCGCCCACCTGACACTGTCTGTAGTTACTGAGCACAATCCTGCTGCCAGGTGTCAGTGTAATCAATATAACGGCGCCCACCTGACACTGTGTGTAGTCACTGAGCACAATCCTGCTGAAAGGTATCAGTGTGATCAGTATAACGGCACCGACCTGACACTGTCTGTAGTCACTGAGCACAATCCTGCTGACAGGTGTCAGTGTGATCAGTATAACGGCACCGATCTGACACTGTCTGTAGTCACTGAGCACAATCCTGATCAAAGGTGTCAATGAAATCTGTATAACGGCACTGACCTGACACTGTCTGTAGTCACTGAGCACAATCCTGCTGACAGGTGTCATTGTAATCAGTATAACAGCACTGACCTGACACTGTCTGTAGTCACTGAGCACAATCCTGCTGACAGGTATCAGTGTGATCAGTATAACAGCACTGACCTGACACTGTCTGTAGTCACTGAGCACAATCCTGCTGACAGGTGTCAGTGTAATCAGTAGAACGGTGCTGACCTGACACTGTCTGTATTCACTGAGCACAATCCTGCTGACAGGTGTCAGTGTGATCAGTATAACGGCACCGATCTGACACTGTCTGTAGTCACTGAGCACAATCCTGATCAAAGGTGTCAATGAAATCTGTATAACGGCACTGACCTGACACTGTCTGTAGTCACTGAGCACAATCCTGCTGACAGGTGTCAGTGTAATCAGTATAACGGCACTGACCTGACACTGTAGTCACTGAGCACAATCCTGCTGACAGGTATCAGTGTAATCCGCATAACGGTGCCGACCTGACACTGTCTGTAGTCACTGAGCACAATCTTGCTGACAGGGCACTTTAAGAAAAACAAAATTGAGATCACTTTATCACACAGGACCCTGTAGGTTTGGATTTCTTTTTCCCTTTGTAATAAAGACCTTCATTTATAAACTGCATTTTGTGATTACTTGTGGTATCCTCTGATATTTACATTTGTTTGGTGACCTGAAATATTTAAGTGTGACAAACATGCAAAAGAAGAGGAAATCAGGAAGGGGGTAAACACTTTGTATAATATACATGCAAACTTCCTTCTCGCCCTCACTGGGGGTAGTCTTTGTTGCCTTTCTCATTCTCGGGTCCTCTACCAGAGGCCTGGGAGTTTGAGGGTTCTGCGCAGGAACTTAGCTGTTCCCAGCTTTGCGCTTTTCTCGACAGACAGCTCAGATGTTGCTCCTGGGATCTGTCGTAGCCATTCTTCCAACTTAGGGATCACTGCTCCCAGTGCTCCTATCACCACTGGTAATCACTGTTGCCTTCACCTTTCACATCTTCTCCAGTTCTCCTTTGAGGCCCTGGTATTTCTCCAGTTTCTCATATTCCTTCATTCTGATGCTGCTGTCACTTGGCACTGCCACATCTATTATCATTGCTGCCTTCTGATCCTTGTCTACTATGACAATATCTGGTTGGTTAGCCAACACCTGCTTATCCGTCTGGATCTTCTAGTCCCACAGGATTTTAGCCCTTTCATTCTCCACCACTTTTTCTGGGGTCTCCCACCTGGACTTAGGAGGACTTAGCCCATAAGCTGTGCAGATGTTCCGGTATACAATTCCCACTACTTGGTTGTGGCGTTCGGTATACGCTGTTCTTGCATTTTGCCACTATGTGTTGGACAGTTTCTGGGGTTTCTTTTCATAGTCTGCACCTTGGGTCTTGTCTTGTGTGGTAGATCCCTGCTTCTATGGATCTGGTACTTAGTGCTTGCTCTTGTCTCGGAGTCCAGCTTTCTCCAGCCATTGGTAGGATTTCTCCATGTCAGCCCCCTCCATTATATGTTGATGGTACATCCCATGCAGAGGTTTGTCATGCCATGGTGCATCATGTTCCTGTTCTTCCTTCCAGATGTGTTGTTGCTGCTGCCTCAGGCTTTCTCTCAGCATCTCATCTTTTGGTGCCATTCTTCTGATGTATTCCTGGATACTCCTTGTTTCATCCGTGATGGTGGCTTGGATGCTCATTAAGCCTCGACCACCCTCCTTTCTATGGGCTACTGGAACAAACCATACGTGGACAAGGCAAGAGAACCTGGATCTGATGAGATGCTACTATAACAGCAGACCAAATGACAGAGGATATATGAAGCGTATGAGGAAACTCTGGATGGATACGAGACCTGCATGTCCACTGATTGAGAAACAACTGGTCACCGAATGCTTCAATATCATAAAGAGAAAGCTATTATCACAACTTGAGATGGATCAACTGCACTGCAGATCCACCCCACATGAAGACCTGGAAGAACATGTGCGACCCCCTGAAGATCCTTATCCAGTCCTGCAACTAGAGAGCTCTGCAGCTGGTCTGAAACAGAAAATCTTAGATAAACTAAATACCATCAATACCAGAGATCGACTGCCACGGCTCGACAAAGAAACACCACCAGACAGCATGCTAGAGGATGTCAACAGAGCACTTAGCTCAATACCTACCACCACCATAACTCAGACTAATAACCTGATATATGCTACTGCCTCAGCAATCATGGAAATGCTTGGCTATACAACCAGCAAGAACAAAGGAAGTATGTGCCCCCCTTGGAAAAGAAAACTGGAGACTAAAATCAAGGTGACACGAATAATTAAAAAATACGGATTTTTGTGTTACTCACCGTAAAATCCTTTTCTCCGAGACGCTCATTGGGGGACACAGGACTGTGGGTGTATGCTACTGCCGCTAGGAGGCTGACACTAAGTAAACATAAAAAAAGGTTAGCTCCTCCTCCGCCGTATACACCTCAGCACTGGCCGCAGGCAAACCCAGTTTAGTGCAAAAAGCAGTAGGAGGCTAAAAAATAAATCAAGAGTTAACACAGATACAGTATATCCAGAAGAAAAAACTGCTGATACCAAATTAAGGAGAATAGAGTTAACTCAATATAAAGCCAGCCGGCTATAAGGGAGGGTGCTGTGTCCCCAATGAGCGTCTCGGAGAAAAGGATTTTACGGTGAGTAACACAAAAATCCGTATTTCTCCTTCGTCTCATTGGGGGACACAGGACTGTGGGACGTCCCAAAGCAGTCCCTTGGGTGGGAAATCGACTCCACAGTGTAATTTATAACAGGCATTGCCTATAGGTGCGCAACCGCGCCCTGAAGAATCCTTCTACCCAGACTGGCATCTGCAGAAGCCTGGGTATGGACATTATAATGCTTGGAAAAAGTATGCAGACTGGACCAGGTTGCTGCTTTACAAACCTGTTCCACCGAAGCCTGATGCCGAAGGGCCCAGGAGGCACCCACCGCTCGGGTGGAGTGAGCCTTGATCCCTGCGGGAACTACCGCGCCTCTGATGCGGTAAGCCTCCTGAATGGCTAACCGAATCCACCTAGCCAAGGTTGATTTAGAGGCAGCGAGTCCCTTCCTGCGACCCTCAGGGAGAACAAACAGCGTGTCCGTCTGCCGAAAGGACGCCGTCCGAGAAACATATCTCCTGAGTGCTCTCACCAGATCCAGCGTATGGAGAGCCTTCTCCACTCGGTGCGTCGGAGCTGGGCAAAATGAGGGCAAAACAATGTCCTCATTAATATGAAAAGAGGACACGACTTTAGGCAAAAAAGGTGGTGTTGGTCTGAGCACCACCTTATCCTGATGGAAAAGCAAATACGGAGCTCGACAAGACAGTGCGGCCAGCTCCGAAACCCGCCTTATGGATGTTATGGCTACCAAAAACACCACTTTCCAGGAAAGAAATGACAGAGAAACCTCCTGCAAAGGTTCAAAAGGAGACTCCTGCAGGACTCCCAGGACTAGATTGAGATCCCAAACATCTAAGGGAGCCTTGTAGAGGGGAACTATATGGACAACCCCTTGAATAAAGGTCCTAACCTGAAAATTAGACGCGATTCTTCGCTGAAAAAGCACTGATAAGGCTGATATCTGGCGTCTAAGCGTACTTGGTGCTAGACCTGAATCTAGGCCTGCCTGGAGAAATGACAGAATGTTTGGAATTGAAAACCGAAGCGGGGAACAACCATGTTCCCTGCACCAAGCAAAAAAGACCTTCCAAGTACCGTGATAGATGCGAGCCGAAACGGGCTTTCGGGCGTTAGCCATCGTTGCGGCGACCTTTTTAGAGAAACCAGCCCTGGTCAGGATCCAAGATTCAACGGCCAGGCCGTCAAACACAGGACCGCTAAGTTCTGGTGGTAAACTGGGCCCTGGGAGAGAAGGTCCACCGCTCTGGCAGTCGCCAGGGAGCGTCGGCGAGCAATTGTACCAGCTCCGCGTACCATGAGCGGCGCGGCCAATCCGGAGCGATTAATATCGCAGGAACCCCCTCTATCCTGATCTTTCTGATCACCCTTGGGAGAAGGGCTATTGGTGGAAACAAGTATGGAAGATGAAACTGATTCCATGGTAGGACCAGAGCGTCTACTGCAAATGCCTGCGGATCCCGGTACCGGGAGACGAAGTTGGGCACCTTGGCATTTATCTTGGAAGCCATCAGGTCCACATCTGGGGTTCCCCAGCGTCGGCATATCTGCTGAAAAATCTCGGGATGAAGTGACCATTCCCCTGACGCTATGCCGTGACGGCTGAGAAAATCCGCAGCCCAATTTTCCTCGCCGGAATGTGGACCGCTGAAATCACAGAGTGATTTACCTCTGCCCAAGTCAGAATCTGTTTTACCTCGTGCATGGCCGCCCTCTGCGGGTACCTCCCTGATGGTTTATGATGCATGCCTGGCATTGTCCGATTGTATTCTGACTGGGTGGCCCGCCAGATGCTGGTGAAAATGCCTCAGAGCCAGCCGAATAGCTCGGATCTCTAAAATATTGATCGGAAGGGTCGATTCCTGCTGAGACCAAGTTCCCTGGGCTGTGTGGTGACGAAACACTGCTCCCATCCGAGCAGGCTGGCATCCGTTGTGACAACCAACCAGAAATTTGGAGGAAACAACCGACCCTGTCGAAGAGTGGTGCTCTTCATCCACCACATTAGAGTCTGTCTGACCTGCAGGGACAGACGACACCGAAGATTGAGGGAGTAAGGGCTCCCGTCCCATACTGCCAAGAGTGCATGTTGAAGGGGGCGAAGATGAAATTGGGCAAATGGAATTGCCTCGATTGCTGCCACCATCCTTCCTAGGACCCTCATGCAAAACCGGATGGTGTGAGGAATTGGTTGGCGAAGGATCCGTACCTCTTGACGGAGAACCAAGGCCTTGTCTTGAGGAAGAATTATCAACCCCTGAGCGGTGTCGAAATTCATCCCTAAAAAGGTAATCTTCCGAGATGGCACGGGAGATGACTTCTTCATATTCACCAGCCACCCGCGAGCAAGGGTGTCTAACGTAATGCTGACACTTTCCTCGCAGGTCTGAAAAGACGGACCCTTGATGAGGAGGTCGTCTAAGTAAGGCAGGATGACTACCCCCCTGGAATGCAGAATGGACACAACAGCAGCCATGACCTTTGTGAACACCCTGGGGGCTGTGGCTAGCCCGAAAGGCAAGGCTGCGAACTGAAGATGAAGTTTGCCGACGGCAAACCGAAGAAATCTCTGATGAGGAGGAAATATGGGGATGTGAAGATAGGCATCCTGAATGTCTATTGATGCTAGAAATTCCCCTTTTTCCATGGCTGCAATGACAGAACGGAGAGACTCCATTCGGAAATGACGAATTCTGACAAACCGGTTCAGTCGCTTTAGATCCAGAATGGGTCTTACGGTACCGTCTTTTTGGGTACGATGAACAGGTTGGAATAAAACCCTTGACCTTTTTCGATTTCCGGAACAGGTACAACAACCCCGCTGTGCCGAAGAGACTCGACCGCCCTGAATAAGGCGCGAACCCGAGATTCCTCCTTGGGAAGGCGCGAGGGAAAAAAACGATTTGAAGGAAGGCTGGTAAATTCTATCTTGTACCCCGAGGAGACTACTTCTCTGACCCACTCGTCGTGAGCAATTGATAGCCAAATGGGGCGAAACCAGAGTAAGCGGCCGCCTACTCTGGATAAATTGACCGGATTCTGCCTCCAGTCATTTGTCCGAATATTTCTGGAGTTTGCCTCTAGATCTTGGTTGTTGAGATCGCCCTCTTCCCAGAGGGTTGGTCCTGTAGGAGACCTGACGATCTCTGGCTTGATTAGGCCGACCTGAACCGCTGGAGGTAGCTGGCGCGGCCCAACCTGGGTTACGAAAGGCCCTAAAGCGAGGCTGAAGCTGTCGGCGAAAAGGCTGCTTAATCTTTTGCTGAGGAAGGAAACTGCTCTTCCCTCCCGTCGCATCAGATATGAGCTGATCCAACCTTTCGCCAAATAACCGACCACTCTGATATGGTAAGGATGTAAGCGATTTCTTTGAGATTGAGTCTGCTCGCCAGGTTCTCAGCCACAAAGATCTTCTGATGGCAATTGCATTAGCAGCAGCTAGGGCTGAGCAATTTGCCGCATCCATGGACGCATTAATTAAGAAGTCTCCTGCCAGCGCTATCTGATTAGTAAATCTCGGTTACTTCAGACGGTACCTCTATACCATGAAGAGCTCTATTTAGAGACTCCGACCAGGAAATCATGGCCTTAGCAACCCAAGTCGCTGCAAAAGAAGGAGAGAGAGCAGAACCCGATGCTTCAAACACCGAGCGGGCCAAACTCTCAATCAGACGATCCGTTGGTTCCTTGATCGAGGAACCGTTAGGAAGGGAGAGGAGCGTCCTAGACGCCAAACGCGACACAGGAGGATCAACCGCCGGAGATTCCGCCCATTTTTTAAGAAGCTCAGGAGCAAAAGGATATCTAGTATTGAGAGCCTTTTGTCCTGCGAAGCGCTTGTCCGGTTTCTCTCGGTGGCGCTGCACTAGTTCCTCAAACTCAGGATGAGCCCCAAAAACCTTATGAGTTTGCCTGGCTCTTTTGAAGGACACCTTGTGACCGGAGGTCAAGGTGGACTCATCGTCTATCCCCAAAGTTTGATTGACAGCTTCAATCAAACTGTCAATTGTGTCCTGACAATTTGGTGCCTCAAAATTAAGGGACTCTTCTGAATCA
Organism: Oophaga sylvatica; assembly: GCA_033576555.1. Lineage (NCBI taxonomy): Eukaryota > Metazoa > Chordata > Amphibia > Anura > Dendrobatidae > Oophaga > Oophaga sylvatica. The sequence goes on from JARQOD010014134.1 coordinate 9,624, forward strand.
GAATCCGAATACTGATCACTTGCCAGAGGTGAGGGAGAACGAGAGACGGAACTGAAAGATGCCGAGGCCCTGGACGGCAAAGGCGACGCAGTGTGGGTTCGCTTCCCCTGCGTCTGCCTGGTGAGAGCGCAGCCCCTGCAGGCCGGAGGTTCATGAGACGTCGCCAAGACGGGTGAACCACTGTCCCTGCTCCTATCGGGAGCTTGAAGGGACTCGATCGCTTTTGTTAATGACGCCACAGATTGAGTCAGGGACAAGGCCCACTCAGGGGGACCTGACGCACTAGGCTCAGTTATAGGAGCGGGTTCCTGAGCCCGTTCAGAGTCACAGCTTCGCAGACCGAGAAGTCTGGGCGTGCGGAAAAGGGGACCTACAGGCAATGCATGCGGTATACAGCACTGTATGAACCTTAGATCTTCTGGACATTCTGGATCTGTCACAGAGTCCGCAATGAACTGGATGTGACGGTCAGTAGAGAGGCGAAAAAAGAGTGGGAGTAAAGAGGAACAACCAGGCTGGAGGTAGTAGCAACCCCTGAGCGGTGTAGACTTACCCCAGTCCTGTATCCCTTGCGTCCTGAAAACAGCGTCCAAATAGCATTGGCGTAGGAAGACTTTTGTTAATGACACCACAACAGAGCTCCAAAATTTTTCAAAAAGGAGCGCTCCTCTGTCAGGGAGGCGTGCTCATGTAGACGAGCCTCTCAAGAGGCGCCTCCCACCTACTTCCGGCCGCGGCCTAGTCTCCGGCAAAAGCCGGGGACTAAATTTGAAGCCGCGGCCTAGCGCCGGCCGAAGCCGCGGCCTAAATTTCCGGCTAAGGCCCTAAAGTCGGAGGGCGATCCACCGGAAGGAGACGCCGCCGGGGGCGGATCTCCCTTGCGATAGCGGCCCACCCCCCGGCTGACGCCGGAAACAGAATTCCGGCCCGCGGCCCAGTCCCCGGAAAAAGCCGGGGACTAAATTTTAAAACCGCGGCCCAGAAGCCGGGCGAAAGGAGGTCCCCAAGTCAGAGGGCGGGTCCGCCGGAAGGAGACGCCGCCGGGGGCGGATCCCCTCCCCCTTACGACCGCGGCCCACCCTCCGGCTAACACCGGACAGTAAACACCGGCCCGCGGCCTAGTCCCCGGGAAAAGCCGGGGACTAAATTTTGCAAAGGCCTAGTGCTGACCGCGACCCTCGCGGCAGTCCAGGCGGGAGGCGGACGCCGACTTCATCCCCTTGTGAAGAAGGGGGAACGAACAGCTGGTTCCTACCCGCTCCAGTATCTTGGCCACACGTCCTTGGAGGTAAGAGTCTTCTTCCTACCCGCTCCTCAGGCGATGTGTGATCCCACAAAATTCCGTCATGTAAAAATGGGGGCTCCATAACAAACTAAGTAGGACGGTGCAGGAACCCTAACTCCATCACCCCTTCAGAGGTGAGGAGAGGGACCGTCCGCCTCCTTGCAGCACCGCAGTCTAGCATTGGTGGTGCAGTGGGGGCCGCACGGACTAACTCTTGCCTCTGTACAGCCTAGGGTTTCAATACCTTAGGGTGGTCAGGGCTGAGTCCGGCATTCATGTCCCACGTTGCGGGAGAGGATACGTTGGAGGCTTTACTCCACGTGCTCGCCCGTTGATGGTTTGGGGAGATCGGACCCTTTCAATAGGATCCGTCGCCCCTATCTCATCTTCGTGGGAAAGGGAAAAAAAAAAAAAAAAATGGTCTGGAAAAATAACCAGACGTGTGCCTTCATCAGACACTAAGCAAGAACTGGGTTTGCCTGCGGCCAGTGCTGAGGTGTATACGGCGGAGGAGGAGCTAACCTTTTTTTATGTTTACTTAGTGTCAGCCTCCTAGGGCAGTAGCATACACCCACAGTCCTGTGTCCCCCAATGAGACGAAGGAGAAATTAGAACAGCACAATATTCAGTAGTGAGAGCCAGGCCTCCCAGGCAAAAAAAAGTCCAATACTAAAAAAGTCCAATACTTGCCCAAAGTTAACCAGAAAAACAAAAATGAAGGCAGCGCTCCATAATCT
>JARQOD010014135.1:0-11642 GCA_033576555.1 Oophaga sylvatica
GGCAACCCTCCTGGTCTGCAAAAGATGTTGTTGAGGTTAAAATTTAAACATGCGCTACTAACTCCGTCAGTAGCAATGTCCACCTGACCACCGCTGCGTGGACCAGTACCCATGGCCAGGGACGATACCTTTCCCCTCACTGCCCATTGGGTAAATGTTGTGGAGCCGGGTACAGATCTTGCGAGTGGCGCTGTACGTGTTCAGCCAACTACAAGGATTGCAGGAATCAAGTCTGTACACATTGACTCCTCCTTCTCCAGTTCCTCAGAAACATCGTTGCAGGAGCAGTCACGGTCTACCTCCACATGGACCCGTGAACGCTTAATAAGAATCTTTAGTTATATAGCGCCAACAGATTACGCAGCGCTTTACAGTTTACAGTTTCAGAACACAGTCATAAGTAACAACGTTACCAATACAATAATTAAAGCAATATAATCCGCAAAATACTCGTGAGAGCTTACAATTTACAAATATGTGGGGGAGATACAAAGTACAGGTGTTTATATACCATGGTGTATTTAGAATGATGGTCCAGCCATTTTGAGGGAGATAGTGAATGGGCTACACACACACACACTTACACATAGAATGACTTTGATTAGTGAATGTGATAGGCCGCTCTGAAGAAATGTGTTTTGAGTGAGCGCCCAAAAACATGCAAATTGTGGATAGTTCTAATTTCTTGGGGTACAGCATTCCACAGTATTGGCGCAGCACGGGAGAAAGTCTTGGATTCGGGAGAGATGTTCTTTAGGTGTAGGCGGCAATAGCGGGCAAACAGATTGTATATGGGAGGTGAAGGAGAGATTGGTGTCAAACATAACACCCAGACAGCGAGCCTGTTGACGATATGAGCACAGATGTGGCCAAACGTCAACAGGCCGTCCTGAAATTAATTTCCATGGGGAATCAAAGCCACACAGCGCTGGAGCTCTGGAATGCCATAAAGCAAGAGAGCGACATGTGTATTTTGCCAGCGAATCTCCAGCCAGGCTTGGTAGTGTGTGACAATGGCCGAAATCTGGTGGCAGGTCTGGGCCTAGGCAACGTCCTCACATACCATGTCTGGCACATGTGCTAAACTTGGTCGTCCAGAGTTTTTGAGGGACTATCCGGATCTTGATGCACTGCTGCACAAGGTCCGCCTACAGTGCGCTAACTTGCGACGTTCCACCATAGCCAGATCGCGCATTGCAGCTCTGCAACGCAGATTTTGCCTTCCTGAACATCGCATCATATGTGACGTACCCACCAGGTGGAATTCCACGTTACATATGTTGGAGCGGTTTGTGTGAGCAGCAGCCAGCAGTAATGGAGTATCAGCTGCATCAGTCGCAATCAACTCGCAATTTGCGCCGTTCACTTCACCACTACTGAGTGGGCCTCTATAATAATAATAATCTTTATTTATATAGCGCCAACAGATTCCGCAGCGCTGTACAGTTTAACGGTTTCATAACACAAGTCATAAGTGACAACGTTAACAATACAATAATTAAAGCAATATAAGCCGCCCCTGCAATATAAGCGCCACATGACTCTTGGTCCAGAATAGATTATATATTGCTATCACAGGAGCTATTAAGGGGAGTGGAAGAGGCAGATGTGCACAACGTAGCTATTATATGACCACGCGCCCGTATCAGTGACCCTGCCAGATATGGTGCAGATGGGGCCAGACCAAACTTGGCGCATTCCCGACCTATTTGTTAATGGATGAGAATTTTCGACATCAGGTGAAGCAATGTGTTTTTAATATGTAAGGGATAATGGAGATACTAGGGATAGGCCGGAACTTTTCTGGGCAGCAGGAAGGGAGTAATGCGCGGGAAACTAATAGGTTATCAGACAACGCTAAAAAAGAAGATAGCGACAAACTACTCGCAGGCTAGCAGGATATTACGCGATAGGTACACGGCAAACAAGACAAGTTCATCAACACAGGTTAAAAATAGATGTAAGCAGGCTAAGGCTGACTTACACGTATGGGTATATCGACGAGAGAGAAGCAGTAATAACAATTATAGAGCCGATGTATATCGTTATGGTAGCAAATGAGGGAGACTATTATCACGACTAGCGAAAGGAAATCACATTCGTCATCAACATATTACAGCGTTAACGAATAAACATGGGATCATGAACACGACCCTCGAACCATAAACAACATTCTACAAGAATACTACTCAGACTTATATAAGGTGGAACATACGGATAGTGCGGAGGGTAACACCTTTGTAGATGGAATACGGTTACCATCCATCACAAACTATCAGCTTCTCCTTTTAAAAAAACAAATTGAGGTGACGGAAGTGACAGCGGCGATAAGTTACTTGAAATACGGAAAGCTCCAGAACCTGACGGGTTTACAGCCAAATTATTAAAAATTATTGAGTGAGGATATCCGTCCACATTGGTACGCACCTTCAATCATATATTGGAGACAGGAGGGTTGCCCAGCCATTCAAACATGTCACACATGAAGTTGCTACTAAAACCAAACAAACCTTCACATCTGCCTGGATCCTACCGTACATTCTCACTCATTGACCATGATATCAAGATTTTGTCCAGGATCATGGCAGATAGTTTGAGTAGCATTGTTCCTACGCTGATAGGGCGTCACAAGTGGCCTTTGTTAGCTACTTTGTTGGCTACTATCAGTCTCACTATGCATAACACATGTGTGCAGTGGGCAGTATTACCTTTGCCTTCGGTGGAGTAGGAAAACACCTCTCCTATCGAAGTGTTAGTTGGGAGATGGAAGATTTGCCACCGGGACCTGAATTGTAATACTTAAATGTGACAGGTGACAAATTTTTGGTAAGGCGCAACCCCGGGGCCCCTACGTAAGTCTACCCGGAAAAATTTCTGGTTTCAATGGGAACCCCAAACCCCGGGGGGGACTACAGTATTTCAAAAATTTAGAGCTGAACCAAGTTTTGCTGTATCGGGTTTTAAAAAATCCCTGGGGAAATTTTTTTAGCAATTGTGCACCGCAGTCAATCGGAGGTTGGAAGGGACTTAGGCATGGATGTATAGGGTGCATTTGTCCCAAAAGAAACCCTACACAAATTTTACAAGGGTTTTACTGGGGGGGGTCTATCAAGAATTTAAACGGTTGTAATCTTTGCATGCCCAGGCCAGTCCCAGCCTTTTTTTGTGAGCCCTTGGTGCCTTAAAAAATTTTTTAGGGCCCATTTTGGGGAGAAACCATGGACTGGGGGGGCCGGTTAATAAATGAAAGGGGCATCAACAGGGCAAAAAAAGGGGCACGTGGGGGTCACCATTTTTGAGCACACCCGAGTTCAAAAGAGAATTCATTGTCCAGAGATGGTCAGAGGTAGGTCTGGGTGCCGTTTTTTTCAGGACGGAGCTTAAGGGGGAGGAGCATCCATTGTTCTGAGTCGAAAACTTACTCCTCAAAAAACAGAGACAGCATTGTAGGGAGATCCCTGGCGATAAAGGGGGCATGGGTCGTTGCACTAAATTTGTTGGGATAACATTTTGTTTTGAAAATGATCCCCCGTGATGGCAGTTTGTAGCCCAGGGGTAAGTTCAGGGGTAGAAAGTGAACTAAAGGGATTTGGAAAAGGGGAAACTTTTTAAATTGAAAAGGAGGGGAAAATTCGGTGAGTCATCCCTTTTCTTTTCAAAAAATAAGCCGGTCTATTTTGTTGAGGGTGAGCGACGGTTTTTTTTAAAACCCCGCAGCCTAAAGACCGCTCAGAAATACACTGGCAGGGGGCAAGCCAACCCTCCGGGGCATCTGGAAACCCCGGCCATTTCCCCTTTTAGAGCCCCAAAAATTTAAAAAGGGGAAAGGCTTGGGGATCCCTAAAGGGGAAAACATGAGTCTTACCTCTTACGGAAACTTTGCTTCCTGGTGAAGGAGCCCCGGAGGTGTAGTTTGGGAGTTCGTGTGGTATTAAAAAAAGAACAATCTTCTGAGTGAACAGTTCATTAGTTACCTCCGACACAGATTAGTTCATTTAAATAAAATAAGTGGGAGGAGAAGAGAGTGATCCAGGTTTACGCTCCGGAAGCTCCCGTCTGTCTCACAGGCCTTTCAGCTTTGAGCGGAAAAAAGGAGTAAAAACATACCCACCAAATACAAAATAAATTAAAAAAATTTTTTAATAAAAATGAAATTAACACATACCAGACACGCTCAATGGGGGAAAAAGGAGTGTTTCGTTGTATTTTCATGCCTCTACCAGAAGCCCCCTCTTGCAAAACTTAAAAACGACCCTGTTTTTTTTAAAAATGGGGAGCTGAATCTTCTCAGCCCCCCCATAAAAATCATTTTGGGGCCTGGGGGCTCAGTGGGGGCTCGTTTGAATGGCGTCCGATCATTTCAATAAACTTTTGTTCACGTTACTATTCATTTTTTCGAGGTCACTATGCTTTTCCCATCACTCCACAGGTTGGGGTGGAGAAAAACAAACAAATGAACAATTTTTGAACTAATCTTTTCGGAAAAACTAGTTCAGGGAACATACCAAAAATTAACTAAAATTTCCCATCAAGGTGTAACCCTTTGGGGGCGCGTCACAAAACTTGCCCATTTGTAAAACAGCTTTCCCTTAAGGCCTGTTTTGCCCCCCCCCTTTTTGCAAGGGTCTACAACCCCGACGCACGACTGATTTGTAAAACAGTGCAAACGCCCCTCTCGGTGGAAAGAATTTTGGTTTTAAAGTGTGTCTTGGTCCCTCCGATTTTACGGGCCCGGTTCAAAGGTGGGGAGAAAACTTTTAAATTGTCCCTACGAGGGCTAGGGGGGTGTACACCCAAAAATCTGACGTGGGGAATGGGGCGATGCGGCAGTCTTTTCAGGAGTGCGCAGAAACAACCTGTGCGCGACTCCCAAAATGGCCAAAAACGCGTCTTTGGGAAAAGCGCACATAAAAGATTTTGTAAATTTTTAAAAAAAAAAGCGCAGCAATTTTTAAAAAGACAAGGAGGGTGAAACCTCAGCAAGTACCGCAGCGGGGGTTAAGGAAGGGGAGGCAACCCCCCACAAAAAAATTAAACCTCAGCTAGAGTGAACACTGAAACACAACTGTTCCCTTCGGAAAGGCCTTTTTGTGGATTCTATTATGTTTTTCAAGCAATGTATTGTTTTTGAGGAAGAGCGTCCACAAAAAAATTTTTTTTAAAAATTAAAAAAATAAAACAGCAGAATTTTTTTTAAAAATGACAAGGTGGGCATGACAAAATCAGCAGGTACCGCAGCGGGGGTTGAAAGGGAAGTGGAGGGGATCTCACCCCCAAAAAATTTTTAAAACCCGACAGGTGAACACTGAAACCAACTTTTTACTTTCTGTAAAGGGCCCTTTTTTTGGATTTATTATTTTGAAGAAAAATTTTGTATTTTTAGGAAAGCTCACCAAAAAATTTTTGTAAATTTAAAATAAAAAAGCAGAGCAATTTTTTAAAAATTTCAATATGAGCCTGCAAAAGCTCAGCAAGGGGAACCAGCATTAGTTAAGTACGGAGCGTGATCGCACTCAAAAAAAAAAAAAACCCCAGACGCGGAACCTGAAAAACAATGCACTTGCTGGAAAGGCCTTTTTTTTTGGACTTCTATTATTTTGAAGAAAAAATTGTATTTTGAGGAAAGGCACACAAAGATTTTGAAATTTAAAAAAAAATAAAACGCAGAATTTTAAAAAAAAAGGATGAGCCAGGACGACGCCAAAGTACCGCGCATTGTTGAAGAAGGGGGATTGACTCAAAAAAAAAAAAAAAAATCACAGACTGCATGAAACAAAAAACAAAGTTTCATTGCTGTGAAAGGCCCCTTTGTGGACTTCTAGTGTTTGAAAACCCGGTATTTTTAACGGATGGAAGCCTACAAATTTCAATTGCGGGCAGAAGAAATTTCCGAAAAAAAAAAAAAAAATCTGTCATGACACGTGCAGATCCTAAAAGCTTGCAACGGCAAAATGCAGGCAAAGCACTCACAACCCCCCTTGCGAGCTGTTAAAACAACATGCGGAAAAGGAACTTACCACCCCGGGGAAACTGCCTCTAAAAAAACACTAAATCGCAAACTCTAACTGTCCCTCAAATCACGAGCAGGTTCTTTTTCCCAACTAGTTTAAGCCAGGACGTAAAATACGGCGGGCCCCCTTTTTTAGGCTTTGCATCATTTAGCATCCAACAACCAGCCCTTTGGGAAAAGCCACAGCTACGGTTGCCCAATTCTTAGGGGTTTCCCCTTTGGGTGACAAAATCACATTGCCTCCAAAAATTTTGGGGAACCCGTTTCCGGGTAAAAATTAGGGGAAAAAAACGGAACTAATACGGAATTCCATACGCGAAAATCGGCCATCCCATCTTGCGGTACGGGAAAGCCAACCTACCTAACTATGTTGCACACCAAAAAAAAATTGAATGGAGGCGAAATCCACAATTTGTAGCCACCGGTGAGGGGCTGTGAGGAAACCACTTTTTAAAATTTTGGCCCCTATTTTTATTTTTTACAGCAAAAAAGCCTAAAGGGTAAACAGGGAAAAACAGTTCAAAAGAGGGCCCAATGCCCCATTTTAAGCCCACTGATAGGAGGCGGGCGGGATAGCACACGTAAAAAGTGGCGTTTTTTAGGGGTTTTTTTTTCGCAAAAAGGGCCTTATTTTTTTTTTTTTACAGCAAAATTCGTCAAGAATGGGAAAAACCAAATAAACGTTGAAGGGAACCCCAAAAGCCCAATTTTAGCCCCGATAATGAGGCTTATGGAAATACCCACTGTAAAAAATTTGGGCCCGTTTTTTTTTTTTTCAGCAAAAAAGTGTCACTAAGTTAGCACCCCGCAAAAAAATAATGGGACCCCAAAACCCCAATTTTTTGCCCCCTGATAAGAGGCTGTGTGGGAAACCCACTGTAAAATAGTGGGCCGTTTTTCAGTTTTTTTTCAGCAAAAATGGGCACAAAATAGGGGAAAACAGCAAAAAAAGTTAAATTGGCCGAAATGCCCAATTTTACCCCTGATAGATGGGCATTGATGAGATACTACACTGAAAATTTTGGCCTTATTTTTTTTACAGCAAAATATTTTTAAAAATCGGGGTCATACACAGCAAAAAAATTGAAGGAGGCCCGAAATGGCACAATTTTTAGCCCCCATAGATGAGGGATTATGGAGATACAAACGAAATTTGTGGCCTTATTTTTTGTTTTTTTCAGAAAATAGGTCAATTTGGGGACAACACAGCAAAAACATTCAATGAGGCCTGCAAGCCACCTTTAAGCCCCCTGAAAGATTTGGGGTGTGACGGGATATCCACTTAAAAAAGGGGGCCGTATTTTTAATTTTTTCAAAAAAAACTGTCAAAATAAAGGGTTTCAAAGCAAAAACGTTAATTGGCCGAAAGCCCGTTTTTAGCCCCCTGATAGTGAGGGGGAGGAGATAATATTGAAATATGTTTTGTATTTTTGTTTTTTTAAAAAAATATGTCAAGAATGGGAACAACCCGCAAAAAAATTGAAGGAGGCCTGAAAGACAATTTTTAGCCACCCCGATTATAGGGGGGTATGAGATCCACACTGTAAAAAATTTGGCTGATTTTTTTTTTTTCCAGCAAAAAAAGCAAAAAAAAGGGGGCACTAATATGTTAGCACCCGCAAAAAAAGGAAATGGAGGCCGAAATGTCAAATTTAAACACCGTAGTGAACAGTAGGAGAACCACATTTAAAATTTGGCCGTATTTTTAATTTTTTTCAGCAAAATGTCCAACAGGGGGCAAACGGAAAAACAGTTAATGTAGGCCCGAAAGCCCCCATTTTTAAACCCCCCGATAATGGGCTGTGACGAGATAGCACTCTGAAAAAAAAGGGCCTGTATTTTTGGGTTTTTTTTTTCTGCAAAAAGGCCGTTTTTTATTTTTTTTAAACAAAAATACTGTCAAAACTGGGGGAAAACACAGAATAAACATTGAAGGGGGCCTGAAATGCCCCCAAATTTTGCCACCTGATGATGAGGGGATTGATGGAAAAAACCCCACTGTAAAAAATGTGGCCCGTTTTTTAGTTTTTTTCGCAAAAAATGTCACAATGGGGACAAAACCCGCAAAAACGTTCAAATTTGGCCTGAAATCCCCTTTTTGCCACCCAAGTGAGGCATGTGAGTAAAAAACACGAAAATGGGCCCGATTTTTTTTTTTAAACAAAAAATTTTTAAAATCAGTCAACCAGCAAAAAATTTTTAAAGGAGGCCTGAAATGGCACAATTCCCCGCATAAGACGATGGGGTGTGCGGTTACCCCAATTGTAAATCGGGCCGTATTTTAATTTTTTTAAAACAAAATACGCAAAACTAAAGGAACAAGCAAAAACAGTTAAGGAGGCAGGGGCCCCCACAATTTTTGCCCCCCCCAAAGATGGGCATTGCAGGATAAACATGTAAATATGGGCCGTTTTTTATTTTTTTCAGCAAAATATGTCACTAAAAGGGTAGCACACGCAAAAAAAATTAATTTGGGCGAAAAACACAATTTTACCCCTTAGTGAGGGTTTACGGAAAAGCACTGTAAAAAATTCCTTTTTTGTTTTTTTCGCAAAAGTTTCACTAATTGGGGAGCAAACACAAAAGCAGTTAAAATAGGCCTGAAACCACAATTTTACCCCCCGAGTGAGGGGTATGAAGTCCCACTGTAAAATTTTTTGGCCCGAATTTTATTTTTTACGCAAATACTGTCAAAATAGGGTAACAAGAACAAAAACATTGAAAAGGGGCCGAAATGCCACAATTTGTGCCACCTATAGATAGGGGGGTTGGAGACCACACGTAAAAATTGGCCTTTTTTACTTTTTTTCAGCAAAATCTGTCAAGAAAATGGGAACACGCGCAAAATCAGTTTTAAAGAAGGCCGAAATGACAATTTTTACCCCTGATAAAGAGGCATGTGGGAGAACCAAGTTAAAATATGTGGGGCCCGTTTTTTTTTTTTTTTAAAGAAAAAAATTCAAATGGGACAACGAATAACATTTCCTTTTGCCCCCAAAAACACAATTTGTACCCACTGATAGAGGGGAGTACGGAGTACCCACTGAAAAATGGCCCTTTTTTATTTTTTTACGCAAAAAAGTGTCACAAAATTGGGGGGCACGACCGAAAAATTCAATTACCAAAGCCAAAATTTTTGCCAACTAATAGATGGGCGTGTGAGAAATATACACTTAAAAATTGGCCAGTATTTTTTTTTTTACAGCAAATCTGTCAAAAAGGTAACACACAGCAAAATCGTTGAATGGGGCCTGAAACCCCCCAATTTTTAACCCCAATGTGAGGGAAGAGGAAAACCCCTGTAAAAAATTTGGGGCCGTTTTTTTTTTTTACGCAAAAAGTGTCACTAACTAGGGTAGCACACAGCAAAAACAGTTCAATGTAGGCCGAAATTCCAATTTACCCCCTGATAATAGGGGTGGGAATACCACAGTAAAAATTTGGGCCCGTATTTTTTTTTTTTTTGGGAAAAATTCCTCAAATACTATTGTAACAACAAACAAAAAAAATTTAAGGAGGCCAAAAACCCAATTTTTAGCGCACAAATAGGTGTGATGGAGATACCCCCGTGTAAAAAGGGCCTGTATTTTTTTTGTTTTAAAAACAAAATAGTGTACAACTAGGGGCACACAGCAAAAAAAAGTTCCCCTGTAGGCCGAAATAAAAATTTGAGCCCCCTGTAATGAGGCAGTACGGGAACCGCACTGTAAAATATTGGCCTATTTTTTTTTTTTTTAAACAAAATAGTGTCACAAAAGGGGGCACCACCAAAAAAAGTTCAAGTTTGGTAAAAGCCACAATTTGAGCCCAAAAAATAGGGGGGATTGAAAAACACTGTAAAAAAAGTGGGTATTTTTTTTTTTTACAGAAATACGCAAGAACAGGGGAACAACAGCAAAACAGTTAAAGGGCCCGAAATGCCACAATTTTAACCACATAGAGAGGCATTTTGGGGGCCCACTTAAAAAATTGGCCGTATTTTTAGTTTTTACACAAAATGGTCCTTGGGACACACACAAAAACGTTTATGGGCCGAAAGCCAAATTTACCCCCTGTGATGGCTTGGGGAACCCCCTGTAAAAAAAGTGGGCCTGTTTTTTATTTTTTTTTCAAAACCTCAATACAAGTAACAAACAAAAAAAATTAATGGGGGCCCGAAATCCACAAAAGTGGCCTTTTTAGATAGGGTTGGGTGGGTTCCCATTGTAAAATTGGCCCCGTATTTTTTTTTTTCAGCAAAAAAACTTCAAAACTAGGGTAACAACAGCAAAAATTTTTTGAGGCCGAAAGCCACAATTTTCCCCGAAGATAAAGGCTGTGGGATTTCCATTGTAAAATAGGGCCTTATTTTTTTTTTTAAAGAAAAATGTCAAAACAAGGGAAACAAACAAAACAGTAAGGGCCTGAAAAACCACAATTTAGCCCATGAAAATGAGGGGGTTTAGAGACCCCAACTTTTAAAAAAAGTGGTTTTTTTTTTATTTTTTCAGCAAAATATGTCAAAATAGGGGAAAACACAGCAAAACAGTTAAGGGGCTGAAACCAAAAAATTTTACCCCCCTGATGATGAGGTTTTAGGGATACCCACTGAAAAAAATTGGCTTTTTTATTTTTTTTTCCAAAATATTTTCCAATTGGGACAAACAGCAAAAAACTTCAAGAGGCCCCCAATGCCCCATTTTAAACCCACTGAAGTAGGGTGTGCGGAGAACCCACTGTAAAATTTTGGGCCCCCATTTTTTTTTTTAAAAGAAAAACTGTCAAAAAAGGGTAAACAAAAACAGTTAATTTAAGGGGCCGAAATGCCCCAATTTGACCCACGAAAAGGGTGTGAGGAATTCCACATTTTAAAAAGTGGCCTTTTTTTTTTTTTTTAAAATTAAAAACATTTTAACCACAAAAAAAATTAAAAAGCCCGAAACCACAATTTGGCCAGTAATGAGGATGGAGGAACCCCAAAAGTAAAATATGTGGGTTTTTTTTTTTTTTTTACAGCAAAAAAAAGTCAAAATAGGGGCACCACCAAAAAAAGGGTTAATAAAGGGAAATCCACAATTTTTTTCCAATAGAAAGGGTGTGGGGATTTCCCCCACTTAAAATATGTGGGCCTATTTTTATTTTTCAGAAAAAAATGTCAAAAAAAGGGGAAACAACAGAAAAACTTTTTTAAAGGAGGGGCCCCCAAAAGCCCAATTTATAACCCCAGAAGATGGGCAAAATTTAAGGGGATATCACACTGAAAAAGGGCCCCGAAATTTTTTGCTTTTTTTTTGCAAAATACTGTCAAGAAAAAGGGTAACCGGCAGCAAAAAATTGAATGGGGGCGTAAATGTCACAATTTGATTTTCCCGATAGATTGGGGGGGGGATGGGGATTTTAAAAACTGTAAAAAAATTGGCCTTTAAATTTTTTTTTTTACAGCAAAATACGTCAAGAACTAGGGTTTAAAATACACAAAAAGAGTTAAAAAGAGGCCTAAAGTTCACAATTTTTTTAAACCCCCGAGAAAAAGAGGAAGTGATGAAAATCCACATGTAAAAAATATTTGGGCCCGTATTTTTAATTTTTTAAAAACAAAATACGTCAAGAAAAATAGGGGAAAAAAACCCCGGGAAAAAAATTGAATGGGGGC
>JARQOD010014136.1:0-11634 GCA_033576555.1 Oophaga sylvatica
ACTGAAGTGAAAGTGGCAATAAATCAATTAAGCTCCATTCATGAATCTATTCCTCTCCTTTCACTGGGAGAGTAACTGATTCATTCATGGGGTTACAACTTGGAGACAGCATTAGCTTTCTGCAAGCTGTAACCTGTTAACCCTTTCTGATGGATTACACCGTGGGACCTGACTGTACATCGGATTGGTAAGAATAATTTTGCTTTTTTATTTTATTTTTATTACAGGAAATGGTTTTAGCAGGAAAATAAAATATGGTCAAAAACTGTGTGATTATTTCATTAAACTTATTTTTTATTAAACTGTGTGTGTTTGATTTTTGTATCATACAATAGGATTAATAATTGATAGTTGTCTAATTGACAGCTCTCAATTATTAACCTGCCTTAAGGTCACCTTTCAATACTAAGGTGACATTAAGGTGACATTATTAACCCATTCGCCACCGCTACAGGGCAATGGGAATAGACGGGCAAAGTGCCAGAAAGGGCGAATCTAATTATAGATTTTCCCTTTCTGGGTGTCTGGGGGCAGATGTTAGTAGCCAGGGGGGGCACAAAAAAAATGTACCCTCCCTAGGCTATTATTATCTGCCCCCCCTCGCTTGCTTTGTCTGTCTGGTGGAGAAAATACAGCGGGAGCCCACGCATTTTTTTTCAACGAATTTACACCTTTAATTAACCCCTACATGTCTGAAATTTTGCACAAATACACTCATGTAATTGTAAGTTCAAACCATATATCAAAATACAGGAAATGACATGGTTAACTGTGTGGAAACAATGTATCATTTCATGTCGGCTTCTGTGATTTCACAAAAGCCGGCAATTGAATTAGCGGCTATTACAGTATGTAGAAGTCTAGGAACTATAAATATATGTATATATATATATGTCACAATTACATATATATATATATATATATATATATATATTATTATCTATGTGTGTATATGTATTGTTTCTATTCTTTATTAAAGCTGTCAGTGTGATTTTACAGTAATGCCAGGGATGAATTAGCGGCTATTATACTATGTAGAAGTGTATGACCTATATATATATTATATATATATTAGATGTATATATATATATTATATATATAATTATTTGCTTTTTGTGTAAATTTTTTTGTTACAATGTGATTTTTACATGACTTTTTACATAGAGATAACTGCTCTATGTAAAACTTCATGTTAAAATCGCATTGCATACAGATGGAAAACTGATGGAAAACTGACAGAAAACGCATGGTGCGATTTAAAATCGCATCAAAATCGCATGCCTTTTTACAACAAATGTACCGTTTTCTTCCTGCAGAAAACGGACCGATTTTTTTCCAGCCAGTGAGTATGAGGCCTTAGGTAAATAATAATAATACTAATTACTGACTGTTTACTCCTACTATAAGACTTGAATATTTTTCACTTTGATAACTGGTTTTATAGACTGCAATGCTTCAGTCACACATCTCCTGGCGGCCAACTTTTTTATAGTCCCAGACTGTATGACTGATGCAGGAAATTATACTATCCTGGTTTTGGAACCTCAAGAAAAAGCTCTGAAAGCAGGGCTACTTTTTTTTAAAGGCTTGGTGACAACAAGCCATAACTTTTTCACATTTAAAATACTTCTTTTTTGGTTTCTGAAAAAAGGGAATTATTTTGGAAGGCTTGATAAACAGCCTTTGTAGTTGCCTAGTCATTTTGTGATTAGTAAATAAGTTAATATCTCAAATAAGAGAAATTGTTTGTGCTTCCATTTGAGATGCCATTACTTCACATACATTCAGTATAGTACACCAGTTTTATCTCACTAATTAAATGAATATTTGTTGGATGGCTTATGAGAAAGCTATCTTCTTTGTTTAGCAAAATGGAAAGTTATTTATACAACCTAAACAGGAATAATTGCTGTTCCCAACCATGTCAAAATGCCACGGCTTCTTCCGTTTGCACCACCTGCCTGTAGACAACAGCACTGCACTCATCTGCTTCACAATTTAACCCTGCTGTTCTGTTCGGGTCAAAAATGACCCGTTTTGGAAATTAGATATTATTTTATTCATTCATTTTTTGATTTTGAAACTTGTGGTTCCTTCTATTTTCCTAATTTACGGGGTTCATACTAAGGGTACTTTATTTATTTTTTTCGGTGCTTTACTTTTTGCGCTACAGTTTTTTATACACTTGTTATGTTCGGGTCAAAAATACAAAGTACAAAAAAAGTACAAACCATACGCATTGTCTTTCAGTACAATTTTTATTGCTGTATCTAAAGGCCTGCTGTTCCTCTACAAATAAATCAATTCAGTTTTCAAGATTGCAAAAGAAAATAGTTTCTTTTCCTTCTGAACTGACAAGCTAATGAGAATGTATTTTGTTGTGTGTTATCTTAGCCTTGCAGAAGGTGCCTGTGTGTCTCCGCCCTTATCTTGTCAGTATAGTAGTTCAGTCAGACATTCCAAGGCTGTTGGAGAGAGGAGCTGGAGTCTGGAGCTGCACACAGAGTTTACCTCACAGCTTTGAATACATGGTACCCGTGGTATTTATGACTGTTGAAGTTTTGCAAAAATGATGCGAAAACGTGGATTGAAAAAAATAAATTAGTAGAAACCTTTTTTTGAAAAAAACTGAAATTTTTATTTTTTTCTGATTATTTTTTACTATTTTTTTTCAAAATGCTTTTATACTGTTAAAATTTATTTTAGTTTTAAGTTAGTTGTATTAATAGTTACCTAAAGTTGTTGTTGATGTTGTTGTAAAAGATATAGTTGATTATTTAAGCACAAGTTTGTTACTTTGGTGTAAAATGCAATTAGGCTGTTTTACATTAATCAACACAAAATTTAAAAAAAATTAAGTTTTTTTATTCAATTTTTCTTTGATAATGAACAACTATGATCACACACAGTATAATAATGCAACAGGTATTCAAAAAGAACTTTTCAGTGGCTCAAAACAACATTTTAATAGGTTCGGGTCAAAAATGACCCGAACATAACAAGTGTATAGTAAACCCGAACAGAACAGCAGGGTTAAGTAGACTAAAAATGTGGATACTGCCACATGGTGTTGGATGCCTCTGGTTACTGTCAGTTTTCCTTTAGCCTGATATGTTGAAGTCAGTTGTACATTAAGGCTAAGTGCACATGTTCAGGATCATTTGCGTTTTTTTCGTGTTTTTTCGCGGGAAAAACGCGTCAAAAATGCATGAATTAAGCATCCTATCATTTAGAATGAAATCCGCAATTTTTGTGCACATGGTGCGTTTTTTTCCACGAAAAAAACGCATCGCGGAAAAAGAAGCAACATGTTCATTAATTTTGCGGAATTCTAGCGTTTTTCCCGCTATATTATTGAAAAGGCTGTGTTTGCTTTAAACATGTTCAATTGACTCCAAGGGGCGTTCTGCACATATTTTCCAGGCAATTTGAAGCATTTTAACTATGTGATTTGGGCAAATTTGCCATAAATCAAATTTTTGTGAAACATTTGGCTAAATTGGCGAATTTGAATTTCAAAAGATCTGCTCATGTCTAATCGATACACCATGAACCAAACTGATTGGTATCTTTCAAAACTACCAGTTTTCCTGCAAAAGTAAATCCCTGAAATGGCCGCTAAGTCAATGGAAAAATAAAAAAGTTATCGCTCTTGCAGTAAAGGTAGAAAAAAGCTAAAATAAAAAATAAAAAAATCACCTGGCTATATGACAGGGGTAACTTTTTTTACATTGATAATATAAATATATTGTTTGTTTCTTTGTTTTTATAAGAGTGTCTGGAAACAACACTGTGCCAATAAGGATCTTACAGGATATCTGAAATATAAAGATAATTGTGCTAATACCAACTGACAAGCACAAAGGATGACTGATTAACGTATATATTTGAATTTGTGAAACTGTCCACAAAACTGAAAATGAAATATTTATAAATCTACAAATCAATAAAATCTGAGTCATGGATATTTGTTTTTGCCAATTAATTATAGCTCTTTACATACACCGAACCCTGCAAAAGAAACATAGTATTACATACAGCTGTAGGTTCGCAAATCATTTCAAAGCAAACTTAGTGACCAATTTTTAGGAACTTCATGAATTTAAACACTTGTCATTATTTTATACATTGCAGAATAATGAATCAGGCAGAGAAAGCTGAAATGACCTTGGATTAGACCGATGAGGCTCCCCATATGCAAGTATAGGCAGAGAAGGCAGCAGCCATTTTGTGGTGGATCTGGATAGTGAGAGGATTTCACTGCTCACAGCTTAGCTGTAGAGATTAGGAAAGAAAGCTATGAGATAGTGACTAAATTCATGAATTCAGTGACTAAATTCATCCCCCCAAGAGGTAGCATGACAGGGATTGTTCATGATGAGTCCATATCCGCAGATGTATATCATCTACGACTTAGGTCACCTTCCCCTGGCTGAGTGGAACAGAGTCAATGGTCTGGACGCTTAGGGGTTTTGCTAGCGTCCTACACCTCAGGCCATGGGTCTGGACAAAGTGAGCATCCACCAGATTGACACCTGCTCCACTGTCCACAAGGAAAACTAGGGACAGATTTGGTGTATGCTTCTCCCTTAGGCTTCTGCAACACCTCACTACGCAGACCCTTAAGCTCATCAGTGAGGGTCTCAAGCAGTAGTGCAAAGGCATGCATTTGAGCCATGGCTCACCAGAAAAAAAAATGTGTGGTTGGTTATAATGTCACGAAGTGACTGTCCTATCTTGACACGACCCAACCGTTGGTCGGTCATCAAACGGCAAAACACACAAGGGAACACCAGGGATGCAATAACAGCGGTAGGCCCTGTTCATAGGGAACGGGGAAATAGACACCTCCTGCACTCACCTAAGGATGTGCCCTGATCTCCCTATCATCCCTATATGGGTTCTTTCACCCTGTCACCGAGCAGGATACCTAAAATCCTCATTTGCCCTGCTCTAATCCCTAGGTAGGGAGCTGGCCGATGAGAGCACTAGTCACACCAAGGAAAAAACACAAAAGGAAATACAGACATAACAGGGAATGGGGAACAAAAATACAACACTTAGCTTTTTCTGCTGCAATGCACCGCATAGCAGAGTAAGGCACCAGATCACAGTATTCAGCTGGAGCACCACAGCACCAGAAAGCTCCTGTCTCCAGCTCGGTTGGTCTCCACAAGGACCTGTATAACCAACATTCAGCTGATGCATCAGGTGACCCTTTAAGGATGGTGGGAGTGGTCACCAACCACATCAGTAGAACTAACAGCAATGCAATTACACCAGCAGGCCAGTGGGGGGAAAAACTAACATTAACCACCAATGGCCTGAAAAAAAAAGTTTTAATATGAAAAGCCAGATCTGCCACAGATCCAAAAATGGATTGTGACAATGGGAGTACCAAGTTCATAATAATGGGAACTTTGGTTTCATGTGGACATCCAGGACATCTGTTCAATTGGGTTATTGGGGTGCGTGTAACTTTGGGCCACGGCAGGCCTTGCATTCACTTCATGGGCAAACAGTATGGGAGTACCAAATTCATAATAATAAGAACTTTGGTTTCATGTGGACATCCAGGACGTCTGTTCAAATGGTTTATTGGGGTGCGTTTAACTTTGGGCCACGGCAGGCCTTGCATTCACTTCATGGGCAAACAGTATGGGAGTACCAAATTCTTAGTAATGGGAACTTTGGTTTCATGTAAACATCCAGGACGTCTGTTCAAATGGGTTGTTGGGGTGCGACCACATTTTTTGGCAGCCCTGACACTCACTGCATACTCAACAACAGTATAGGAGACCCACTGTTTAATAATGGGAACAACAAAGCATAGCTGGCTGATGGCTCTCTAAGAATAGTGAATGCCGCCTATTGGCCCTATAAAAATAGGCTTTGTGACTTTCAGAGTCCCTCCTTCATAAATGAAACAGGATGTGTCAGATTATGTGTCACACACCACATGGCCCGATAAGATTGTAAAATGTTAAAATGAACATTTCTCAGTAAATGCATTTGTCTTGGTTGAAAGCAATGCTAAAGTTGAAAAACGCATCAAAAACTCTACGTGTGAACATAGCCCAAGTGGTGGAGCATTTTTGCTTTGGGTTATTTATTTTGCCTTACATACAAATCATTATCCTGTAAAGGATGTTCCTTAACATATTTCCCAGGAAAATCTATTTTGGTTTCGTTTTTGCATGTTTTATTGTGCGCCTGTAAAAGTGGCGTAAGACTCTGACAACATTGCTCACAGCAGTGACCTGGGAGTCAGAAATGCTTCCAGGGGTCTTCCCATGTCATGTTCCCATGTCATTTGAGCACTGTTCCCATCTAATTCCGCTGTTTTTTAGACCCTAAATAGAACCCCGGGGGGGACCGCGGCAAAAATGCTCGAGTTTCCCATACAGTCATGGCCAAAAGTTTTGAGAATGACACAAATATTATATTTCACATGATCTGCTGCCCTCTGGTTTTTATGTGTGTTTGACAAATGTTTTGATCACAGACAGAAATATAATAATTGCAAACATATGAGTAACAAAAGCTTATATTGACAGTTAGAATGAGTTAATGCAGCAAGTCAATATTTTCAGGGTTGACCCTTCTTCTTCAGGACCTCTGCAATCTCCCTGGCATGCTCTCAATCAACTTCTGGACCAAATCCTGACTGATAGCAGTCCATTCTTGCACAATCAATGCTTTCATTTTGGCAGAATTTTTAGGTTTTTGTTTGTCCACTCGTCTCTTGATGATTGACCACAAGTTCTCAATGGGATTAAGATCTGGGGAGTTTCCAGGCCATGGACCCAAAATCTCTATGTTTTGTTCCCTGAGCCATTTAGTTATCACTAGAGTTGAGCGATACTTTCCGATACCCCTAAGTATCGGAATCGGAATGGTATCGCCGATACTATTAAAATATCGGCGATACCCGATACCGATACCGGAAGTCCCATGTAAGTCTATGGGAACAAAATATCGGAACTAAAAAAACCCCATTCTTTCCTTGTAAACACTAAATATACACACATAGAATACATATATATATATATATACATGTCATTGTGACATATATATATACATATATGTATAGTTTATACACTTCTACATAGTAAAATATCCTCTGATTCAATTGCCGGGTAAAGCCGGCTTCAGTGAAAAGACAGAAGCACCCGACATGAAATGACACTTGGTGTACATAGGGTTAACCATGTCTTTTCATGTCGTTTGCTATCTGATTTGCACAAACAATTAAATCAGTCTATGTTTGCAAAATTTCACACCTATAGGGGTTAATTAAAGGTGTAAATTCGTTGTAAAAAAAACGGACTTTTTTGCTAC
This sequence comes from Oophaga sylvatica, assembly GCA_033576555.1. NCBI lineage: Eukaryota > Metazoa > Chordata > Amphibia > Anura > Dendrobatidae > Oophaga > Oophaga sylvatica. Next base: position 7,342 of record JARQOD010014136.1, read on the forward strand.
GAATTTACACCTTTAATTAACCCCTACAGGTGTGAAATTTTGCACACATAGACTGATTTAATTGTTTGTGCAAATCAGATAGCAAAGAACATGAAAAGACATGGTTAACCCTATGTACACCAAGTGTCATTTCATGTCGGGTTCTGCATTTTCACAAAAGCCGGCAATTGAATTAGCGGCTATTATACTATGTAGAAGTGTATGAACTATAAATATATATATATATAATATGTGTCACAAACTCAATGACATGTATATAGATATATGAGGTGTAAAATTGCTGAAAAAAAATGCGTGGGCTCCCGCCCTATTTTCGCAACCAGACAGACAAAGCCAGTGAGTGGGGGCAGATAATAATAGCCCAGAGAGGGACCATTATTTTTGGCCCCCCGGCTACTAACATCTGCCCCCAGACACCCCAGAAAGGGCAAATCTCTAATTAGATTTGCCCTTTCTGACACTTTGCCCGTCTATTCCCATTGCCCTGTAGCGGTGGCGAATGGGTTAATAAGGGGTTAAAATGACCTTGCAATTGAAAGGTCACTTTAAGCCAGGTTAATAATTGAGAGCTGTCAATTAGACAACTATCAATTATTAATCCTATTGTATGAAAGAAAAATCAAACACACACACTTTAATAAAAAAGAAGTTTAATGAAATAATCACACAGTTTTTGACCATATTTTATTTACCTGCTAAAACCATTTCCTGTAATAAAAATAAAATAATAAAGCAAAATTATTCTTACCAATCCGATGCACAGTCAGGTCCCACGGTGTAATCCTTCAGAAAGGGTTAATGTTTACTGCAGGGACCGCAGCTAATGCTGCAGCCTCACAGTAAACCCCCAAATGAATGAGTTCCTCTCCTGGCTAACAGGAGAGGAAGTGGAAAGCTTAATTGATTGCTTTCCACTTTCACTTCAGGTCAGCCAGGGACACCATCAGTGATGTCAGAGGGAACTGATTAACAAAAATAGGGGTTCCCTTCGAAAAAAAATGGCGTGGGGTCCCCCCTATTTTTGTTAACCAGCCAGATGAAGCAGACCGCTGAGGCCTGGATTTTCAGGCTGTTAAGGAGCCAAGATCCATGGACCTTGCCAGCCTGATAATACCAGGCCACAGCAGTCTGCATATCTTGGCTGATTAACAAAAATAGGGGATCCCCTCGAAAAAAATTAGCGTGGGGTCCCCCCTATTTTTGTTAACCAGCCAGATGAAGCAGACCGCTGAGGCCTGGTTTTTCAGGCTGGTAAGGATCCAATATCCATGGACCTTGCAAGCCTGATAATACCAGGCCACAGCAGTCTGCTTAGCTTGGCTGGTTAACAAAAATAGGGAATCCCCTCGAAAAAAAAACGGCGTGGGGATCCCCCCTATTTTTGTTAACCAGCCAAGTAAAATGCAGACTGCTGCGGCCTGGTATTAAAAGACTGTCAAGGCCCATGGATTTTGGCCCTCAACAGCCTGATAATACCAGGCTACAGCAGCCCCACATTTGGCGCATCAAAAGATGTGCCAATTGTGGCACTTTACCCGGCTCTTCCCACTTGCCCTGTAGCGGTGGCAAGCGGGGTAATAAGGGGTTATTGTCACCGTTGATTGCACGGTGACAATAAGCCCGGTTAATAATGGAGAGGTGTCAATAAGACACCGATCCATTATTAATCCCAAAGTTATTAAATGTTTAAAAAAAAGACACAGCAAGAAAAAAGTCTTTTAATGAAATAAAAGAGACAACACAGTTTTCATTTTTTTTATTACTCTCTCATTCCTGCGACGCCATCGATCTCCTGTAAAAAAATTAAAAAAAACAAACCAACAGTATACCACCTGTCCGACGCAGTCCATAGTAACGATTGTCCCACGACGATCCAGCTCTGCTACATCGGAATGACAGGCAGAGCCTGTCATCCCGGCGCAGCACAGCTGCTTACCAGCTTCCCCGCGGTGACGTCATCGGACTGCTTTACGGCCGCGATTACCCAGCAGTCACTGCAGTTATCGCGAGATACTGCATGTGACCGCCGGGGAGAAGAGGATGCGGCCATTAAGCAGCCCGGATGTGACCGCCGGAGATCTTCTGCCGGGTAAGTGCCGCTGACTCCTGACAGACCCGACCGACGGACACTGACAGTGACAGTGACAATTCCGATTCCGGTATCCGATATGACGAAAATATCGGAACTCGGGATCGGAATTCCGATACAGCCAATATCGGCCGATACCCGATATTTGCAGTATCGTATCGCTCAACACTAGTTATCACCTTTGCTTTATGGCAAGGTGCTCCATCATGCTGGAAAAGGCATTGTTGATCGCCAAACTGCTCTTGGATGGTTGGGAGAAGTTGCTCTTGGAGGACATTCTGGTACCATTCTTTATTCATGGCTGTGTTTTTAGGCAAGACTGTGAGAGAGCCGATTCCCTTGGCTGAGAAGCAACCCCACACATGAATGGTTTCAGGATGCTTAACAGTTGGCATGAGACAAGACTGGTGGTAGCGCTCACCTTGTCTTCTCCGAATGAGGCGTTTTCCTGATGTCCCAAACAATCGAAAAGGGGATTCATCAGAGAAAATAACTTTACCCCAGTCCTCAGCAGTCCACTGCCTGTACCTTTTGCAGAATATCAGTCTGTCCATGATGTTTTTTCTGGAGAGAAGTGGCTTCTTTGCTGCCCTCCTTGAGACCAGGCCTTGCTCCAAGAGTCTCCGCCTCACAGTGCATGCAGATGCACTCACACCTGCCTGCTGCCATTCCTGAGCAAGCTCTGCACTGCTGGTAGCCCGATCCCGCAGCTGAAACACTTTTAAGAGACGGTTCTGGCGCTTGCTGGTCTTTCTTGGGCGCCCTGAAGCCTTTTTGGCAACAATGGAACCTCTCTCCTTGAAGTTCTTGATGATGTGATAGATTGTTGACTAAGGTGCAATCTTTCTAGCTGCGATACTCTTCCCTGTTAGGCCATTTTGATGACTGCACGTGTTTCTTTAGAGATAACCATGGTTAACAGAAGAGAAACAATGATGCCAAGCACCAGCCTCCTTTTAAAGTGTCCAGTGGTGTCATTCTTACTTAATCATGACAGATTGATCTCCAGCCATGTCCTCATCAACACCCACACCTGTGTTAATGGAGCAATCACTGAAAAGAGGTTAGCTGGTCCTTTTAAGGCAGGGCTGCAATGATGTTGAAATGTGTTTTGGGGGATAAAGTTCATTTTCTAGCCAAATATTGATTTTGCAAGTAATTGCTGTTAAGCTGATCACTCTTTATAACATTCTGGAGTATATGCAAATTGCCATTAGAAAAAGTGAAGCAGTAACTTTGTAAAAATTAATATTTGTGTCATTCTCAAAACTTTTGGCCATGACTGTAGACTTACACTGGGCTCGTTGCTTGGGTCGATAACCATTATCACACACGGCCTTCCCTGGCTCCATGTTCAGTGAAGACAGCCATTGCTCTAATTCAGCCTGGATAGCTGTCCACTAGTGATGAGCGAATGTGCTCGCCATTACTCTTACTCGCCCGAGTATCACGGTAATCGGTGTACTCGGCGAGCACCAAGCATTTCCGGGATTATTCGGCGAGAACTCGGGTCTCCACCCAGCTTTTTTGGTGGATTTTACAGACCCAATTACGATGCAGGATTTGTCTGCCAGGCAATGAAACGCTGCAGCCATCTTTGTTGTGGTCGTACTCTGGCTGGCCGCACAGCATCATCAGGGGTATAAGAGACCGGATGCCGCCCTGCTCGGCGCATTCAGCTCTGTATTTAGATAGTGTAGAGAGAGCTGCTGCCGAGATAGGGTCAGAATTGGGGATTTATTAGTCAGTGTTGGGTCTACCATTGTAAACATCTCAAATCCAGATAAACTAACAGTCATTCTAAGGACTAATTCCCGAGTATACAGGTTCCAGTGTTAAGTAGGCAGGGTAGTGTACGTCGCTCTATGCTTAACAGTGCAAGGCCTGCAGGCACTGTATGTGTGTATATAGATCATTGCTTACATCAAGAGGGTCCATTATCACACACGGCCTTCCCCCGGGCTCCATGTTCAGGGGAAAGACGCAAATTTCATTCCCGGGGGGGGGGATAGTGTCCACTAGTGATGAGCCCAATTTCTCGCCATTACCCGTTAAAACCCCCCCGAAAAAAACCCCGGGTAATCCGGGGTTTTTAAATCGGCGGCCCCCCAACCAAATTTCCCGGATTAATTTGGCGGAACCCCGGACCCACCCCGCTTTTTGGGGGATTTTAAAAAGACCCAAAAAACGTGCGGAAAAATTTG
>JARQOD010014137.1:0-11617 GCA_033576555.1 Oophaga sylvatica
AAGATAGGAAAGCGTTTTTAAGTTTCACTTTCCTCAATTTGAAATGTAATTAAGAACTAGCAGTTATTAGGAGCAGTGGAGGTCAAGATAAGGTCTGGAAGACCAAGCAAAATTTCAATGAGAACTGATGTTAGGATTGCTAGAGAGGTAATCAGAATCCACGCACACAGCACTCCCCCAAGTAAAATTTAAAGCTTTTATGTTAGAAAAGTTGTGACCAAAAATGACTTCAGCTGTTGGAAGTGACTGTTTGCTGTGGGCTGATTTTTCCTATTTAGCTGCCGCTATTATCGGCTGCTGTGGAATATCCGTGCCAGCTGTCTGCTTTCTTGCTTTTTTTTATTGTGCCAGCCCCGGTTTGTTATATTACTGAATAAATCTGCAGTTGGATGTGAACGTTTCGCTGCCGGATGCTCGTCTGACTTGGATGCTTTATCTTCTCAGGCTCCAAGCAGTCTACTCGATGCCCTGGAACAACACTTGGCCTCGCTGGAAGGGAAGAAAATCAAAGACTCGACGGCAGCAAGCAGGTAGACGCAGATGGCGGCCTGTGGACGTGTTCTTATCTAGTGCATGGTACAGGGGTGACTGCTGTGGACTCTTAATCCCTGCTGGTGAGAGACCCTAACATGCAGATATCCAGACCGAGTCTCCTGGTGGGCTCGTCGGGCGGCTGCCGAGTCTCCTGGGGCACGTCAGGCGGCTGCCGAGTCTCCTGATGGGCATGTAGGGCGGCTGCCGAGTCTCCTGATGGGCACGTCGGGCGGCTGCCGAGTCTCCTGTGGCACGTCGGGCGGCTGCCGAGTTCCTGGTGGCATGGCTGCCGAGTTCGTGGGCATGTCGGGCGCTGCCGAGTCTCCTGATGGGAACGTCGGGCGGCTGCCGAGTCTCCTGTGGGCACGTCGGGCGGCTGCCGAGTCTCCTGGTGGGCACGTCGGGCGGCTGCCGAGTCTCCTGGTGGGCACGTCGGGCGGCTGCCGAGTCTCCTGGTGGGCACGTCGGGCGGCTGCCGAGTCTCCTGGTGGGCACGTCGGGCGGCTGCCGAGTCTCCTGGTGGGCACGTCGGGCGGCTGCCGAGTCTCCTGGTGGGCACGTCGGGCGGCTGCCGAGTCTCCTGGTGGGCACGTCGGGCGGCTGCCGAGTCTCCTGGTGGGCACGTCGGGCGGCTGCCGAGTCTCCTGGTGGGCACGTCGGGCGGCTGCCGAGTCTCCTGGTGGGCACGTCGGGCGGCTGCCGAGTCTCCTGGTGGGCACGTCGGGCGGCTGCCGAGTCTCCTGGTGGGCACGTCGGGCGGCTGCCGAGTCTCCTGGTGGGCACGTCGGGCGGCTGCCGAGTCTCCTGGTGGGCACGTCGGGCGGCTGCCGAGTCTCCTGGTGGGCACGTCGGGCGGCTGCCGAGTCTCCTGGTGGGCACGTCGGGCGGCTGCCGAGTCTCCTGGTGGGCACGTCGGGCGGCTGCCGAGTCTCCTGGTGGGCACGTCGGGCGCGGCTGCCGAGTCTCCTGGTGGGCACGTCGGGCGGCTGCCGAGTCTCCTGGTGGGCACGTCGGGCGGCTGCCGAGTCTCCTGGTGGGCACGTCGGGCGGCTGCCGAGTCTCCTGGTGGGCACGTCGGGCGGCTGCCGAGTCTCCTGGTGGGCACGTCGGGCGGCTGCCGAATCTCCTGGTGGGCACGTCGGGCGGCTGCCGAGTCTCCTGGTGGGCACGTCGGGCGGCTGCCGAGTCTCCTGGTGGGCACGTCGGGCGGCTGCGAGTCTCCTGGTGGGCACGTCGGCGGCTGCCGAGTCTCCTGGTGGGCACGTCGGGCGGCTGCCGAGTCTTCTGGTGGGCACGTCGGGCGGCTGCCGAGTCTCCTGGTGGGCACGTCGGGCGGCTGCCGAGTCTCCTGGTGGGCACGTCGGGCGGCTGCCGAGTCTCCTGGTGGGCACGTCGGGCGGCTGCCGAGTCTCCTGGGGGGCACGTCGGGCGGCTGCCGAGTCTCCTGGTGGGCACGTCGGGCGGCTGCCGAGTCTCCTGGTGGGCACGTCGGGCGGCTGCCGAGTCTCCTGGTGGGCACGTCGGGCGGCTGCCGAGTCTCCTGGTGGGCACGTCGGGCGGCTGCCGAGTCTCCTGGTGGGCACGTCGGGCGGCTGCCGAGTCTCCTGGTGGGCACGTCGGGCGGCTGCCGAGTCTCCTGGTGGGCACGTCGGGCGGCTGCCGAGTCTCCTGGTGGGCACGTCGGGCGGCTGCCGAGTCTCCTGGTGGGCACGTCGGGCGGCTGCCGAGTCTCCTGGTGGGCACGTCGGGCGGCTGCCGAGTCTCCTGGTGGGCACGTCGGGCGGCTGCCGAGTCTCCTGGTGGGCACGTCGGGCGGCTGCCGAGTCTCCTGGTGGGCACGTCGGGCGGCTGCCGAGTCTCCTGGTGGGCACGTCGGGCGGCTGCCGAGTCTCCTGGTGGGCACGTCGGGCGGCTGCCGAGTCTCCTGGTGGGCACGTCGGGCGGCTGCCGAGGCTCCGGGTGCGCACGTCTGCGTTAATCTGGGAAAGGTTAAGCTCCTGGGTATGTTGGTTTTTAGACACCAACCGGTTATGGACGCTGGAGTCCTCCAGCCGGATGAGACGCTATTAAATCTGGATGTCCTTTGCTTGGCTGGTTTCTCTGCGCCATAGCTGTGCTCTCCGCTGTACGCCGGGCTTGTCTGCTGCTGCTGCCATTTGTTTTAATCCACCGGATTAGTTTGGGAATTGATTCTCTAGGACAGAGATCACATTAACTGTTTATCACCCTTGTATCCGTGCAGGCTGTAAGATAACTTGGGGAGGGGGGTTGCACGTACTGTTCCCACTTCATAAATGATCCATTTCCCCTCCTCACAGGGCGACGACGCTTTCCAACGCGGTTTCATCCCTCGCCAGTACAGGTCTGTCTCTCACCAGGGTAGATGAAAGGGAAAAGCAGGCGGCTCTGGAGGAGGAGCAGGCCCGGCTGAAGGCATTAAAGGTAATGTCCCCTTTCTGTGCAGGAGTCGGTGAGACGCCCTCCTCATCTGCAGGAACTTATCTCTGGTGTTAGATTTTTTTTTTTATTGTTTTCCTTATTGTGTTTCCCCTTTTGTGACTTATTTTTCGATTCCTCAAGGAACAGCGTCTTAAGGAGCTCTCCAAAAAGCCTCACAACGCTTGTACGACCGCCTCCTCCCCCGTGTCGTCCTCGGCCGGCAGCATAAACACGACGGCCGCCATCGACCTGTTCTCAACGCCGACTTCATTAAACAGGTACCTGCTTATTATTCTGTCTCCTGTACATGTAACTAATCCAACTGTCGGAAAGACTGAAAATCCGGCCCCTGCAGCGCTGAAAATGCCTCTACCGTTGCACTTAAGTTTGGTATTTCTTTATATCATGTTTTCTTAAAGGGGTGGCCCAATTTCGGTCATTTATGGCATATCCGCAGTGCTTGTGCAGGCATGACTTAATCCCCAGGGCAGTGTTAATCTGGGAGCCTCCTGTGATTACTAGGCCTCTGCGGCGTCTTAAGGTGAATAACATGTAGGTCTACTAATCACAGGAGGCGCCTAGGATGCACTGCCATGGTGTGGCTGCCACAGAGTAACAACGCCAAACCTTGATCTACACAGACCACGGTTAGAGCCACGGATGATCCTGACTGTGTGGATTTAGGGCTGTCGGGATCATGTGCGAGGGATCATCTCCACCTGCCGTGTCCTGTCTCTGATCTCCTGAGTGCATTGCTTTTATTACCTTTTTACATTTTTTTTATCAGTCATCGGTGGCTTCCTCTTATTGCTAAAGTTCACTGATAAAAGATAAAGGACTTTTGTCTCCACCATGACTAATGCAATATGGAAAATAAGCTCCATTTCTATCACTGGTGATTGACCCAGCAGCGACTTCTCGTTGATTTCTCCTTCGTCTCATTGGGGGACACAGGACTGTGGGTGTATGCTACTGCCGCTAGGAGGCTGACACTAAGTAAACAAAAAAAGGTTAGCTCCTCCTCCGCCGTATACACCTCAGCACTGGCCGCAGGCAAACCCAGTTCATGCTTAGTGTCTGATGGAGGCACACGTCTGGTTTTCTCCAGACCATTTTTTTTTTTTTTTCCCACGAAGATGAGATAGGGGCGACGGATCCTATTGAAAGGGTCCGATCTCCCCAAACCATCAACGGGCGAGCACGTGGAGTAAAGCCTCCACGTATCCTCTCCCGCAACGTGGGACACGAGTGCCGGACTCAGCCCTGACCACCCTAGGGTATTGAAACCCTAGGCTGTACAGAGGCAGGAGATAGTCCGTGCGGCCCCCACTGCACCACCAATGCTAGACTGCGGTGCTGCAAGGAGGCGGACGGTCCCTCTCCTCACCCCCTGAAGGGGTGATGGAGTTAGGGTGCCTGCACCGTCCCACTTTTTTTCCTGTAAGCCCCCCTCTAATCTTCATCTACTGCAAGCATGCATAGAGAAACAATCTCCGGCCGAAGACGGATAAGAGACATTACCAGTGACTGGAGCCATAAAACATGGAGGGGGCCAGGAAAGCCGGCGTTTTCTTGTGAGGTGGTCACGCAGCCTGGCTTCAGCCAGGAACAGGCAAGTCCCCGGCTCAAGTCCGCCCCCTAAAGGGTGCATCAGCTTCCGGCGGCCCGCCCCCCGACTCCTGGGCGGCCGCCGCCGAAAATTTAGCTCCCGGCTTCGGCCGGCGCTAGGCCTCGGGCGAAAATTTAGTCCCCGGCTTCTGCCGGAGACTGGGCCGCGGCCTGTAATTTGGCACCCGGTTTCGGCCGGAAGGTAGGCCGCGGTCTTAGGACTCCGCCCCCGGCAGCGTCATTTCCCGGCGGGCCCGCCCCCCGACTCTCGGGCGGCCACCGCCAAAAATTTAGGCCGCGGCTTCGGCCGGCGCTAGGCCGCGGCCGCAAATTTAGTCCCCGGCTTCTGCCGGAGACTAGGCCGCGGCCGGAAGTGGACAGCTGATTAGGCCGCGCCTCTCGACCCTTCCCCCTGAGGCTCGACTATATGAAGACGCCTCCCTGACAGGGAAGCGCTCTTTTTGAAATCTGGAGCTTGGGCGTTTTTTGTTTACGTACCATTACGCTGTTTAAGGACGCTTGGGGTACAGGACTGGGGTAAGTGCTACTACCTCCAGCCTGGTTGTTCTTCTCCACTGCGCTCCCCTGCACTCCGCTCCACTGACCGTACCGCCGCATCCAAATCATTGTGGCAGGCAATCTGTGACAGATCCAGTATGTCCAGAAGGGCTAAGACTCACACAGTGCTGTATACAGCATGCATTGCCTGTAGGTCCCCTTTTCCGCACGCCCAGACTAATCGGGTCTGTGAAGCCTGTGATTCCGAACGGGCTCAGGAGCCCTCACCTATAGCCGTGCCCAGTGCGTCAGGTCCCCCGGAGTGGGCCCTGTCTCTGTCTCAATCTGTGGCATCATTAACAAGAGCAATCGAGTCCCTTCAAGCTCCCGATAGGAGCAGGGACAGTGGTTCACCTGGCTTGACTACGCCTCAGGAACCTCCGGCCTGCAGGGGCCGCGCTCTTACCAGGCAGACGCATGGGAAGCGAACCCACACTGCGTCACCTATGCCGTCCGGGGCCTCGGCATCCTTTAGCTCAGTTTCTCGCTCTCCCTCACCTTTGGAGGCAAGTGAGCAATATTCAGATTCCGATTCTGAAGGGTCTCTCAATTTAGAGGCACCGAATTGTCAGGAGACAATTGACAGTCTTATTGAAGCTGTCAATCAATCCCTGGGAGTAGACGAAGAATCCACCTTGGCCTCCGGTCATAAGGTGTCCTTCAAACGAGCCAGACAAACTCATAAGGTTTTTGGCGCTCATCCTGAGTTTGAGGAGCTAGTGCAGCGCCACCGAGAAAAACCGGACAAGCGCTTTGCAGGACAAAAGGCCCTTAATACCAGATATCCTTTTGCTCCCGAGCTTCTGAAGAAGTGGGCAGAATCTCCTGCGGTCGACCCTCCTGTGTCGCGTTTGGCGTCTAAAACGCTTCTCTCTATTCCCAAAGGTTCCTCGATCAAGGATCCAACGGACCGTCTAATTGAGAGCTTGGCTCGCTCAGTGTTTGAGGCATCAGGTTCTTCTCTCTCTCCTTCTTTTGCAGCAACTTGGGTTGCTAAGGCCAAGATATCCTGGTCGGAGTCTCTCAATAGAGCTCTCCACGGTATAGAAGTGCCGTCTGAGGTAACTGAGATTTCTAATCAGATAGCTCTTGCAGGAGAATTCTTAATTAACGCTTCCATGGATGCGGCAAATTGCGCAGCTCTAGCTGCTGCTAATGCGATTGCTATCAGGAGATCCTTGTGGTTAAGAACTTGGCGAGCAGACTCAACCTCAAAAAAGTCACTCACATCTTTACCGTATCAGAGTGGCCGTTTATTTGGCAAAAAACTGGATCAGCTTATATCTGATGCTACAGGAGGGAAAAGCAGTTTCCTTCCTCAGCAAAAGATGAGACAGCCTTTTCGCCGTCAATTTCAGCCTCGGTTCAGGGCTTTTCGTAACCCAGGGTGGGCCACGACAGCCACCTCCAGCGGCACAGGTCGACCTAATCAGGCTAGAGATCGCCAGGTCTCCTATAAGACCAACCCTTTGGGAAGAGTGCGATCTCAACAGCCAAGATCTAGAGGGTCTAAACCCCAAAGATATTCGGACAAATGACTGGAGGCAGAATCCGGTCAATTCATCCAGAGTAGGCGGCCGCTTACTCTGGTTTCGCCCTACTTGGCTATCAATTACTCACGACGAGTGGGTCAGAGAGTTAGTCTCCTCGGGGTACAAAATAAATTCATCTGCCTTCCGTCAAATCATTTTTTTCCCTCCCGTCTTCCCAAAAGAGATTCCCGGGTTCACGCCTTATTCAAGGCGGTCGAATCTCTTCGGCGCAGCGGGGTCATTGTTCCGGTACCAGAGGTCGAAAAGGGTCAAGGGTTCTATTCCAATCTGTTTATAGTACCCAAGAAGGACGGCACTGTAAGGCCTATTCTGGATCTAAAACGTCTGAACCAATTTGTCAGGATTCGACATTTCCGAATGGAGTCTCTCCGCTCGGTCATAGCAGCCATGGAAAAGGGGGAATTTCTAGCGTCAATAGACATTCAGGATGCATATCTTCATATTCCTATATTCCCTCCTCATCAAAGGTTTCTTCGGTTTGCCATTGGCGACCTTCATTTTCAGTTCGCAGCCTTGCCCTTCGGACTAGCCACGGCTCCCAGGGTGTTCACAAAGGTTATGGCTGCTGTTGTGTCCATTCTGCACTCCCGAGGGATAGTCATCTTGCCATACTTAGACGATCTTCTCATCAAAGGTCCGTCTTTTCAGGCCTGCGAGGAAAGTGTCAACATCACGCTAGACACCCTTGCTCGACTAGGGTGGCTGGTGAATCTAAAAAAAGTCGTCTCTCGTGCCATCTCGAAAAATCACCTTTTTGGGGATGATATTCAACACATGCTCAGGGGTTGACAACTCTTCCTCGAGACAAGGCCCTAGTTCTCCGTCAGGAGGTACGGGTCCTTCGCCAACCAATTCCTCACACCATCCGGTTTTGCATGAGGGTCCTAGGAAGGATGGTGGCGGCAATCAAAGCCATTCCATTTGCCCAGTTCCATCTCCGCTCCCTCCAGCATGCAATTCTGGCGATATGGAACAGGAGCCCTTACTCGCTCAATCTTCGGTGCCGTCTGTCCCGGCGGGTCAGACAAACTCTCACATGGTGGACGAACAGCACCACTCTCCTCCAAGGGCGATCTTTTCCTCCAGTCCAATGGCTGGTAGTCACAACGGACGCCAGCCTTCTCGGATGGGGAGCAGTGTTTCGTCACTATACAGCCCAGGGGACATGGTGTCGGCAGGAATCAACCCTCCCGATCAATGTTCTAGAGATCCGAGCCGTTCGGCTGGCTCTGAAGAGTTTTCACCATCATCTGGCTGGCTGCCCTGTCCGGATTCAATCAGACAATGCCACGGCGGTGGCATACATAAATCATCAGGGGGGTACCCGCAGCAGGGCGGCCATGCACGAGGTAAACATATTCTGATCTGGGCAGAGAGAAATCACTCTGTGATATCAGCGGTCCACATTCCGGGCAAGGAGAACTGGCAGCGGATTTCCTCAGCCGTCAAGGGATAGCATCAGGGGAATGGTCGCTACATCCCGAGGTTTTTCGGCAGATATGCCTACGCTGGGGAACCCCAGATGTGGACCTGATGGCCTCCAGGATAAACGCCAAGGTGCCCAACTTCGTCTCCCGGTACCGGGATCCGCAGGCAATTGCAGTGGACGCCCTGGTTCTACCGTGGAATCAGTTTCACCTTCCATACTTGTTTCCACCGATAGCTCTGCTCCCAAGGGTGATCAGAAAGATCAAATTAGGGGGGGTCCCAGCGATATTAATCGCTCCGGATTGGCCGCGTCGTCCATGGTACGCAGAGCTGGTACAATTGCTCGCCGACGCTCCCTGGCGTCTACCAGAACGCGTGGATCTTCTCTCCCAGGGCCCAGTCTACCACCAGAGCTCAGCGGTCCTGTGTTTGATGGCCTGGCCGTTGAATCTTGGATCCTAACCAGGGCTGGATTCTCCAAAAAAGTCGCTGCTACAATGGCTAGCGCTCGGAAACCCTCCTCGTCTCGTATCTACCATGGTACTTGGAAGGTCTTTTTTGCATGGTGCAGGGAACAGGGTTGTTCTCCGCTTCTGTTTTCAATCCCAAACATTCTGTCTTTTCTCCAAGCGGGCCTGGATTCAGGTCTAGCTCCAAGTACTCTTAGACGACAGATATCAGCCTTGTCGGTTCTTTTTCAAAGAAGAATCGCGTCTAATTTGCAGGTTAAGACCTTTATTCAAGGGGTTGTCCATATAGTACCCCCCTACAGGGCTCCCTTAGAGGTTTTGGGATCTCAATCTGGTCCTAGGAGTCCTGCAGGAATCTCCATTTGAGCCTCTTCAGGAGGTTTCCCTGACATACCTGTCATGGAAAGTGGTGTTTTTGGTAGCTATAACATCTATAAGGCGGGTTTCGGAGCTGGCAGCACTGTCTTGTCGAGCTCCGTATTTACTTTTCCATCATGATAAGGTGGTGCTCAGACCAGCACCACCTTTTTTGCCTAAGGTCGTGTCCTCATTCCATATTAATGAGGACATTGTTTTGCCCTCATTTTGTCCAGCTCCGACGCACCGAGTGGAGAAGGCTCTCCATACGCTGGATCTGGTGAGAGCACTCAGGAGATATGTATCTCGGACGGCATCCTTTCGACAGACGGACACGCTGTTTATCCTTCCCGAGGGTCGCAGGAAGGGACTCGCTGCTTCTAGGTCAACTTTAGCCAGATGGATACGGTTAACCATTCAGGAGGCCTACCGCATCAGGGGCGCTGTGGTTCCCGCAGGAATCAAGGCACACTCCACCAGGGCATGGGTGCCTCCTGGGCTCTTCGGCATCAGGCTTCGGCGGAACAGGTTTGAAAGGCGGCAACTTTGTCCAGTTTGCATACTTTTCAAAACATTATAATGTCCATACTCAGGCGTCAGGGGATGCTAGCCTGGGTAGAAGGATTCTTCAGGGCGCGGTAGCGCACCTATGAGCAATGCCTATGTATAATTACACTGTAGGTCAGTTTCCCACCCAAGGGGACTGCTTTGGGACTCCCACAGTCCTGTGTCCCCCAATGAGACGAAGGAGAAATACGGATTTTTGTGTTACTCACCGTAAAATCCTTTTCTCCGAGACGCTCATTGGGGGACACAGCTCCCTCCCTTTATAGCCAGATGGCTTTGTTTTCTAAGTTAATTTTATTTTATTGGGTCTATATCAGTAGATTTACTTCTGGATATTTGTACCTGTATTAGCACTGATTTATTTTTAGCCTCCAAACTGCTTTTTGCACTAAACTGGGTTTGCCTGCGGCCAGGGGCTGAGGTGTATACGGCGGAGGAGGAGCTAACCTTTTTTTGTTTACTTAGTGTCAGCCTCCTACGGCAGTAGCATACACCCACAGTCCTGTGTCCCCAATGAGGTCTCGGAGAAAAGGATTTTACGGTGAGTAACAAAAAAATTTCCGTATTTCTGACGGGGGCTTAGTATTGGTTCTTGTATAAGTGTCCATCTGTCCCTAGATCAGGTCTCCTCCGTGACTTTGATTGCAGTAAGCGATCTGATAATGATGACGCCTGTATGGTCCGTGTCTGGGCCCAGCGGCCGCTGCAGACGAGATGTGTGGGCTGCGTGTAATGGAACAGACATAACACTGCTTCTACTTTCCTCCTCTCAGCAGTTCCAAGCTGCCAAATGACTTGCTTGACATCCAGCCAAGTTTCCAGCCAGCCGTTCATCCCTGAGTGGCCGGGCCACCAGTAGCAAGTTTCGTGGGGAGGTAAGGAGCGTGCGGACCTCTATCCTAAGCCTGTTAAGGTTTAATGAAATCATGACGTGGCCCCCGGGCATCAGGTCAGCTTTTCTGTATAAATAGGACGAATGCACAGTACAGTGCCTACAAGTAGTATTCAACCCCCTGCGATTTAGCTGGTTTGATAAGATGCAAATAAGTTAGAGCCTTCAAACTGCAAACGAGAGTAGGATTTATTAACAGAAGCATAAATCTTACAAAACAAAAAGTTATGTTGCTCATTGAATTTAATAAATTTTAAACATAAAAGTGTGGGTCAATTATTATACAACCCCTATGTTTTATATTTCGTGGAATAACCCTTGTTTGCAATTACAGCTAAAAATCGTCTTTTATAAGACCTGATCAGGCCGGCACGGTCTGTGGAGTTATCTTGGCCCACTCCTCCATGCAGACTTCTCCAAAATTATCTAGGTTCTTTGGGTGTCTCATGTGGACTTTTAATCTTGAGCTCCTTCCACAAGTTTTCAATTGGGTTAGGTCAGGAGAAATAACTAGGCCACTCCAACACTTGACTTTTTTCCCTCTTGAACCAGGCCTTGGTTTTCTTGGTTGTTGCTTTGGGTCGTTGTCTTGTTGGAAGATGAAATTACGACCCATCTTAAGATCCTGATGGAGGAGGGGGAGTTCTTGGCAAAAATCTCCAGGTAGGGCCGTGCTATCCATCCTCCATGGATGCGGACCAGATGGCCAGCCCCTTGGTGAGAAACAGCCCCACAGCATGATACTGCCACACCATGCTTGACTGTAGGGATGGTATTCTTGGGGTCGTATGCATGCCATCCAGTCTCCAAACGTCACGTGTGTGGTTGGCACCAAAGATCTCGATCTTGGTCTCATAGACCATAGAACCTTGAACCAGTCTGTCTCAGAGTCCTCCAAGTGATCATGAGCAAACTGTAGACGAGCCTTGACATGATGCTTTGAAAGTAAAAGGTACCTTACGGGCTCGTCTGGAACGGAGACCATTGCGGTGGAGTACGTTACTTATGGTATTGACTGAAACCAATATCCCCACTGCCATGAGATCTTCCGGAGCTCCTTCCTTGTTGTCCTTGGGTTAGCCTTGACTCTTCGGACAACCTGGCCTCGGCACGGGAGGAAACTTTCAAAGGCTGTCCAGGCCGTGGAAGGAAACGTAGTTCATAAGCCTTCCCTTTCGGATGTTGCTCCCAACAGGGAGCAGGTGGGCCAA
>JARQOD010014138.1:0-11608 GCA_033576555.1 Oophaga sylvatica
ATTCCTAGGAGTAATTCATATCAAGACCTACTTAAGGACATCAAGGAAGCATACCATGCGGATTCCTTTTTGGCACAACCCCCAAGGGACGTAAGTCTTGTCTTTAAGAATGGTGTGTGGATTCAGGGACAACGCCTGTATATTCCTGAAACAGTCAGATTGAGAGTATTGCAACTCATTCACGATTCCAAGATAGCTGGGCATAGAGGAATTCTAAAGACACAGGAATTTCTCTCTCGTTTCTTTTGGTGGCCCACTTGCAGGAAGGATGTTTTAAACTATGTCACTTCATGTGAAGTCTGTGCAAGATGCAAAAAAACCTCGCTCCTCACCAACTGGTCTGTTACAGCCTCTTCCCACCCCGTCCCGCCCGTGGGGATCCATTTCTATGGACTTCATTGTGGAGTTTCCAACCTCTCAAGGGAAGAACACCATTCTAGTGGTGGTTGACCGTCTAACAAAGGCAGCTCATTTTATCCCTTGTGTCGGCTTACCCACTGCAAAACAGACATCAGATTTGATGATTAAAGATGTGTTTCGCTTACATGGAGTACCGGATGAGGTTTTTCGGATCGAGGGGTGCAATTCACTTCTAGGTTTTGGCAAAATTTCTGTGCAGCATTGGACATTAAAGTAAACCTTTCTTCTGCTTTTCATCCCCAGACTAATGGACAGACCGAACGAACCAATCAAACCCTGGAGCAGTATCTCCGCTGCTTTATCTGCCACCTACAGGATGATTGGGTGGATCTACTTCCATTAGCTGAGTTCTCGTATAACAACTCTCAGAGTGCCTCCACTAAGCAGTCTCCTTTTTACTCTAATCTAGGTTATCATCCTAACATTCTACCACGATTTCCCATAGAAACGCCTTTACCAGCAGTGGCTGAAAGAATCACGTCTTTACAGAAGAATATGGATCTTCTAAAGGAGAATCTGGAATCGGCTCAGGAAAGGTACAAGAAAGCAGCAGATAAATTTCGTAAACCTGCACCAGCTTTCAAGGTAGGAGACTTGGTCTGGCTGTCAACCAGAAATCTTAAGTTAAGGATTCCATCGTCTAAGTTGGGACATAAGTACATTGGACCCTATAAAATCAGTAAAATTATAAGTGCCGTTGCTTGTCGTCTTCAACTGCCCAGAACTATGAGAATTCACCCTGTCTTTCATGTATCCCTACTAAAGGCTGCGACACCCAATACGTTTCCTGGACGTTCTTCTCCTTGCCCTGACCCAGTGCTAGTCGATGGTCAGGAAGAATTTGTGGTGGAAAGGATTTTAGATTCCAGGTTGTATAGAAATCAGTTACAATATCTGATTAAATGGCAGGGCTACCCATGGAGGACAACTCATGGGAACCAGTCAATAACGTTAATGCTCCTCGCTTGCTCCGTCAGTTTCATCAGAGGTACCCACACAAGCCTGGCCTGAGGTCATCCGGAGGTTGTCCCTAAGGGGGGAGTAATGTAAGGTTCTGTGTACATGTTCCTGAAACTCAGTTTGTTCGTCAGCCATTTTACTTTCTGTCTTGCTGCAGCTATCTTGCCCTCAGTCAAAATGGAGTTTCCAGCTTGCATGTTCCCGCCCTGATTCTCTCCTTTTGCTTCTTAAGCAGCCACAGCTGAGCAATCAGTGCTTCAGAATCTAGCCTGCAGTGAACCTGTGACCTGACTCCTAAAGCCTTGGACCTTGTACTCCAGCTATTCCTACTGAGGAACTCTGAAGCACTTGTGGACTCTGAACCCTGCTCTTTGAAAGACCCACGTTTGCATGGACTTACGGTAACAGAGAAGAAGATCCTGAACCTGTTGTGGAGAGTGATTGCTGAGCTTAGATTACTCTGGCCTGCTGTGTCTCCTGCTTCTGTGTCTGCAAACTGTGTGACTATTTTTGCCAACTTGTATGAAGTAATACAAGACTTTCTATATCAAACCTGTGTCTCATGTATTTTCATCGCACCCAAGCACAAGACGCTATATGAACTGTACTACATACATTACACCGTTGTAAAAAAAACGGACTTTTTTGCTACGAATTACACCTTTAATTAACCCCTACAGGTGTGAAATTTTGCACACATAGACTGATGTAATTGTTTGTGCAAATCAGATAGCAAAGGACATGAAAAGACATGGTTAACCCTATGTACACCAAGTGTCATTTCATGTCAGGTTCTGCATTTTCACAAAAGCCGTCAATTGAATTAGCGGCTATTATACTATGTAGAAGTGTATGAACTATAAATATAAATATATATATATGTGTCACAAATTCAATGACATGTATATATATATATATATATGAGGTGTAAAATTGTTTAAAAAAAATGCGTGGGCTCCCGCCCTATTTTCGCAACCAGACAGACAAAGCCAGCGAATGGGGGCAGATAATAATAGCCCAGAGAGGGACCATTATTTTGCCCCCCCTGGCTACTAACATCTGCCCCCAGACACCCCAGAAAAGACAAATCTATAATTAGATTCGCCCTTTCTGGCACTTTGCCCGTCTATTCCCATTGCCCTGTAGCGGTGGCGAATGGGTTAATATGGGGTTAAAGCCACATTGCAATTGAAAGGTGACCTTAAGCCAGGTTAATAATTGAGAGCTGTCAATTAGACAACTATCAATTATTAATCCTATTGCATGAAATAAAAATAAAACACCACACACACTTTAATTAAAAATCATTTTAATGAAATAAAGACACATGTTTTTGACCATCTTTTATTTGACTGCAAAAAACCATTTCCTGTAATAAAAATAAAATAAAAAAGCAAAATTATTCTTACCTATCCCATGCACAGTCAGGTCCCACGGTGTAATCCTTCAGAAAGGGTTAATGTTTACTGCAGGGACCGCAGCTAATGCTGCAGCCTCACAGTAAACCCCCAAATGAATGAGTTCCTCTCCTGGCTGACAGGAGAGGAAGTGGAAAGCTTAATTGATTGCTTTCCACTTTCACTTCAGGTCAGCCAGGGACACAATCAGTGACGTCAGAGGGAACTGATTAACAAAAATAGGGGATCCCCTCGAAAAAAATTGGCGTGGGGTCCCCCCTATTTTTGTTAACCAGCCAGATGAAGCAGACCGCTGAGGCCTGGATTTTCAGGCTGTTAAGGAGCCAAGATCCATGGACCTTGCCAGCCTGATAATACCAGGCCACAGCAGTCTGCATATCTTGGCTGATTAACAAAAATAGGGGATCCCCTCAAAAAAATTGGCGTGGGGTCCCCCTATTTTTGTTAACCAGCCAGATGAAGCAGACCGCTGAGGCCTGGTTTTTCAGGCTGGTAAGGATCCAATATCCATGGACCTTGCAAGCCTGATAATACCAGGCCACAGCAGTCTGCTTAGCTTGGCTGGTTAACAAAAATAGGGGATCCCCTCGAAAAAAAAACGGCGTAGGGGTCCCCCTATTTTTGTTAACCAGCCAAGTAAAATGCAGACTGCTGCGGCCTGGTATTAAAAGACTGTCAAGGCCCATGGATTTTGGCCCTCAACAGCCTGATAATACCAGGCTACAGCAGCCCCACATTTGGCGCATCAAAAGATGTGCCAATTGTGGCACTTTACCCGGCTCTTCCCACTGCCCTGTAGCGGTGGCAAGTGGGGTAATAAGGGGTTAATGTCACCGTTGATTGCACGGTGACAATAAGCCCGGTTAATAATGGAGAGGTGTCAATAAGACACCGATCCATTATTAATCCCAAAGTTATTAAATGTATAAAAAAAAGACAAAGCAAGAAAAAAGTCTTTTAATGAAATAAAAGAGACAACACAGTTTTCATTTCTTTTATTACCTCTCATTCCTGCGACGCCATCGATCTCCTGTAAAAAAAGAAAAAAAACAAACCAACAGTATACCACCTGTCCGACGCAGTCCATAGTAACGACAGTCCCACGACGATCCAGCTCTGCTACATCGCAATGACAGGCAGAGCCTGTCATCGCAACGCAGCACAGCTGATTACCTGCTTCCCCGGCGGTGACGTCATCGGACTGACTGCTTTACGGCTGGGATTACCCAGCAGTCACTGCAGTTATCGTGAGAAACTGCATGTGACCGCCGGGGAAAGATGATGGCGGCCATGAAGCAGTCCAGCCCGTGACCGCCGGAGATCTTCTGCCAGGTAAGTGCCGCTGACTCCTGACAGACCCGACCGACGGACACTGACAGTGACAGTGACAATCCCGATTCCGGTATCCGATAAGACGAAAATATCGGAACTAAGTATCGAAAGGCCGATAGAGCTAATATCGGCCGATACCCAATACTTGCGGTATCGTATCGCTCAACACTAGACAAGAGGCACTGGGTTCGACTCCTGACACCTAATCACAGGACTTATCCAGGACTATTTATTTTTTTTACTATGGGCCTAAAAATTAACTGGCAGGTAGTCCGGCACTGGCTCAGAGAGTTAATGGACTGCTCCCGCTGGTGATTCTGCTGCTTCACACCAACACTGCTCTTCCTTTTTCAGGTTGCTCTATTGATGGGGTGTGACTGTGACCGTCATGCTGATTGACAGCCTGCTCCCCGCAGTTGGCAGGTGGGAACCAGTTTTCAATCAGCATGACATCAGTAGTCACACCCCATCAGCAGAGCAGCTTGGAAGAGAAGCTGCTGCTCTGTCTCATTTGATGCCAGCGGATGCTGCAGAATGACCGTCAGGAATCTGCTGAATGCAGAAAAGGCAGGTAGTTAATAGCTAGTTACCTATTTGTTAGTTCTTAGGGCTCATAGTGAAAAAAATAAAATAGTCACAGATAACCCCTCTTATGGTCTTTTCATATGGGGCAAAGGGACCTTTTCGGCCCCTTAGGCTCCAGTGTCCGGGTGCAATTATAACCCCTTCACCTCTTAGGGAGGGTTTGGGTAGTGTGTTACTACTTGCCAATAGGAGGCCATGTGTTTGTTTTTTTTTAATTAATATGATTCTAAAAATATAAAATCATTTTTATAAGATTTACAAGTCTATAATACAGCTACGCATTTCATTATTTAGTGAATAAATTAATTAACGAGCAAATGTAAAATTGTAGTAAAAAGACCATAGCAAATGGCATCTCTTCTTCTCTGTCCAAAAAAGGTGTCCGGTGTTATATGATAGTGACAGTCATTCAGGTATTAAATTCTAAAATTAAAGACTGAGCTCCATATGACTATCATTAGAGCCGAGGTCATGTTTTACCATCTAACCAATGAGCTGATCAGCGCCCTTTCCTTCTCTATAAGAACCCACTGCCGCATCATGCAATCTCTTCTGTACTGCATCATTGACAAGTAGAGGCGAACTGTTAGCGTAGGGTCACATCTGATGAGGTCACCTTGTCGTTGGCAGAAGGGCTGTCATAATTTGGTCATAATGTGAACTGAGAATCCCAAAATATAACTATGGTCTAGACAGTAGTAATTCTATTCAAAAGTCATATTGGCATATTTCGAAGCATACTCACTGTTGCTCGTGTTTGTTTGTTGACATACATTAGCATTTAACATATGCAACTTGACCCCAAACACAAAAAGTAGCTCGAGTTCTTGTTATATTGTATCCATCCTTCATGTTAGACTCTTTTTTTACTTTCAGCAAATATTTGGAAGACTGACAAATTAAGATAATTGGGACTTGTGCAAGTTCACTTACTTTACATAATTAAAGGGGTCCTAAGATGACTATTGAACTGTTGGTAAGAGCCGACAGGGAAGGGTGCGCTCTTTTTTGCAATTATTTCAAACTCATGCCAATTAATAAAATTCTTCTTTGCAGCTGCAATAATATTCCACAGGGAAGTGATCATTAGAGAGCAGACAATGGGGGTGAGGGTGGCCAATTTACTTTGTAAAGGGTATAAAAAGGATATTATCATTGTAGGGTAGAAAAGGTACATTAATACTCGTGGGGGGCACAAAGGAGGGAATAATTTGTCTGTGAAAGCATAATGGGGGCAAATTGTACTTAGCGGTGAACACAAAGGGGTCACTAATGTGAGGAGGATGAGGCACAAAGATGGGCACTATTAATATATAGGGTTACTACTACATTTAGGTAGCGCAAAATATGGAATCATTTCATGGGGGCACTATTATTTTGTGTGGCAGAAAAGAGGGCAATACTTCTGTGCTTGGAACAAGGGGAGCTTTACTACCATATCGGGGACATTAAAAGGGACATTGAGTTGCAGGATGGAGAATCTCTGTGCAGAGATTGCACATGCCTGATAAAGTCTTCATGTCAGTCTGGACCTGGATAGCAAACAAAAGGGAAAAGGACAATTACAATGAGAGACGATGCCACTTGTGAGTCATTCACTTTAACTGTACTGTCAATTTTTACTGTGTAGAATTGGTGTCTCAATATTATTTTATGAGCGCGTTATTTAGAGGGATGCCGCCAATTACCGAGATGAGCTGCTGTATCTAAGAATACAGTGTTATGAAACTTGTCTTATAGATGTTTACTGTCTTTAATATCATTTTTTAGAACGGTAAGAAGATAAAATATATTTCTTGGAGTGTGTGCTCCTCATTCTTTTATACCTCTTACCCTTTTCCCTGATTTGCTCTTTTCCTGTTTTTGAATTAGCTAACAACTTTGTACCTGTAAGCATGCAGTACACAGAAGTACTTGTTTAAACCACATTTTGTATCTGCTGCTTGTTGCATTACATATTTGTGCAGATTTGTATATTTTTAGATGTTTAATAAATCAAAATTTAAAAAAGCACCAGACACCAATACGTAAACTCTGGATACATTCCTTTCCTCTTCGGCGGTTGCAAGAATAAACAGCCACACTCTGGAGACTTACTGATGTACACGTGTGTCTTTCTCATCTTCCATACCAAACCTATAGGTGTACTTTATTTCCTTGATTTGCCTCTGATAGCTTGTGATCAAAAAGTATTTTTTAGCTAATTTATTTGCCAATATTTCCATTGCACCAAAATATTCATGCAACACAAAAAAGTGCCTTCATGACAATCCCAACCCTCAAGCCTAAATCTAACCCAAAAATAATTTCTCTTTTTGATGTCCATTCCTGAAGGTAAAAGTGTAACAATCCTCAGTGTAGCTGAGTAAAATTCTATTGGGAATGGTATGGCAGGAAAAGTTTCATTAACAAAATATCCTGGAAATATTTTAAATCTTCAAAAAAGTAGAGGAAGTAAATTTCTAAAATAAATTATATCCAACCTAAAAAATCAACAATATGGAAACTTTGGCACCAATATGATTTTGCAAATGCAACTCAAAAGCAAGAATCATATATGAATACATATGAACATTATATATACAGTACAGACCAAAAGTTTGGACACACCTTCTCAAAGATTTTTCTGTATTTTCATGACTATGAAAATTGTACATTCACACTGAAGGCATCAAAACTATGAATTAACACATGTGGAATTACACATTACACTTTACAAAAAAGTGTGAAACAACTGAAAATATGTCTTATATTCTAGGTTCTTCAAAGTAGCCACCTTTTGCATTGATTACTGCTTTGCACGCAGAAAAGGTGAACGGATGGACTCTACATGCCTGGTTCCCACCGTGAAGCATGGAGGAGGTGGTGTGATGGTGTGGGGGTGCTTTGCTGGTGACACTGTTGGGGATTTATTCAAAATTGAAGCGGTGAGCGGTCCAGCTCACCCCAAACCATCTCGATTGGGTTCAGGTTTGGTGACTGTGGAGCCAGGTCATCTAGCGTAGCACCCCAACACTCTCCAGCAAAGCACCCCCACACCATCACACCTCCTCCTCCATGCTTACGGTGGGAACCAGGCATGTAGAGTCCATCCGTTCGCCTTTTCTGCATGCAAAGCAGTAATCAAAGCAAAAGGTGGCTATTTGAAGAACCTAGAATATAAGTATATTTTCATTGTTTACACTTTTTTGTAAAGTTAATGTATAATTTCCACATGTGTTAATTCATATTTTTGATCCCTTCAGTTGATCTACAATTTTCATAGCCATGAAAATACAAAAAAACTTGAAGAGAAGGTTGTCCAAATTTTTGGTTTTAGTAAAAACATCACACGGAACACTGAAACTGCTGTGATACACCACAAGGATCATTAGGAGCGTATATATCACATGGGAACACCGAGGTAATGACTGTACTTCCGGGCCCCACTTAACTGACCCAAAGGCTGGAGTGGAACACGCATATGTAGCCCGCCCAATGCCCACAGGAGCTTTTGTTTTTGGGACTGGGAGATGAAAGGGGGGGAAACTTTATCCCAAAAATAACTTCCCCAATGCTGGCACCAGCCCAGCAGTAGTACGCCACAGAGGCTTAGGGAATGCTGGTGGCGCCTGCACAGTGATACCTGTGATTGTGAAAAAAATGAAAAGCCCAGCGGGCCACTATGTAGCTCATTGTGCAGCCCCCCTGGAATCTGCCCATTTGGGGCAGATGGCCAATCGGATTTGAGTTCGTTTTTCTTGTTATTTTCCCTTTCCCGAAAGGCTTCCGGCATTAATTTAATGCTTTTACTGATGTTAAACTAGAGTTGAGCGATACTTTCCGATATCCTAAAGTTGGGTCGTAATGGTATGCCGATTCACTAAAAATTGGGCGATACCCGATACCGTCCCGGGAATCCAGGGAAAGTCTAGGGGAACAAAAACAAAATTTAAAAAAAACCCATTTTCCCTTTGTTGGTTAATTGTACTAAAGGAAAACAAGAAAGAGTAATGTGAATGATTGGGGGGGGTTTGAGGAGACTTAAAAGGCATAGATTTTTGACCCAAAAGGAATGATTAATTTTTTTTTTTTAAAAAAAACGTTCGGTTGCGAAAAAATTGACTTTTGTTAACCTTTTTTCTATTTTTCAAAATCTTTTTTCACAATTTTCCAGGGTCTTCACCTTTTTAACTTTTCACACACTTTCTCCTTCAAAATTTTTCGCAGCATATCTTTCTCATAAAATTTTATTTTTCATCTTCCCCTTTATTAATCTTCAAAAACTTTTGCAATTCATCTTTTTTTTAACATTCTTTTTTTTTTTATTAAACAGTTTTTTTTTCTTCATTTTCTACTTCTTCATGTTTTTCCTTTCTCCTTTTCATCATATTCTTATTTGTGACAGACACCTGTACTTGAATCTGAAAAAACCTGAATTTTCCTTCCGTTTTGCTTCCGAAAGATTTTAATTAAACATATTTTCCGCGTTCATTTAGCCTGCAGGCTCAGGCTTTTTCCGGGCCCCCAAAGAGGGGAAGGCTCCCCCCAACACTGCTTAGTCTTTTTTGCTTAAAATTTTAAAGGATTTTTTTTCTTCTTTTGGCTTATACTTAATGTTTTTGTTTTTGATCTTCTGTTTTGTTCTTCTGTTCTTGTTTTGTATCTTTATTTTCTTAACCTTCTTTGTCCGTTTGGGATGGCAAAAGCCAATGGAAGCGAGGACCCCTGATTGGGGGAACCGAGGGGCGCAAAGGAAAAAAAAAAGGCACAAACCAGGCCCTGACGTTACTGGGCAGGGGTTCTAAGCAGGAGGGGGCCCGTGCCCCAAAACACTACCAAGGCCCCGCGACTTTTTGGGAACCCGGAAAGACGGAGGCCCCTAGGGCCAAAGGGAGCGGGAACCAGCGACGGTCTGGAAAACCCCATGGGAGGAAAAAGGCAAAGGCCAAGAAATAAAGAGGAAGTTGGCTGGAACCCCCAGGGGGAGAAGGAAAAGGCCAAGGCCAACCGGGGCCCTGCGTTATGGGCCGGTTTTAAGCGGGGTACCTGTGCCCAAAGACTACCCAAGGCCCCAGACGTTTCGGAACTCGGTACCCAGGAGGCACCTGGCCAAAGGCCCTGCGGGAAAAAAGGACGGACTGGGAACCCCTGGGACAAAAAGGGACCCTGGAAAAATTAAAATTTTAGGCAGCAGGATGTTTGCCGTTCACACAGCAGGGGGAAAACTACATTACGAACCCCTAACACAGGAGCAAGTGTAGACGTGAACAGCCTTCCGAGAAACAACTTGCGGGTTTTAACCCAGGGATGAGAAGAGAACATGGGGGAGGGAGCAGGGGCTTTTTGCCGTTCCACGCAGGGGGAAAACTACTTTTCTGAAAACCCCCAAAAACGAGCAATGTAAAATGTGCAAAAGCACTCCGGAAACAATGGCGGGTTGTACCCAGGGTGAGAAGAGAACTGTGGAGGCCAGGATGTTTGCCGTTTAAACCCCGAGGGGGGAAAAGCTGACATTATGAACCCCTAACAGGGGGGCAAGGTAGACTGGCTAAAAGCATTCCGAGAAACAAATGGGGGGGTTGTAGCCGGGGTAGAAGAGACATGGTGGGGGCAGCAGGACTGTTTGCCCTTCCACAGCAGGGAACAGCTGAATTATGACCCCGGGAACACAGGAGAAGTGTAGCTGTGCTAACAGCCCCCTTCCGAGAAACAACTGGGGGTGTTGTAACCCAGGGATGAGAAGAGAACATGGTGGGGGCAAACAGGAATGTTTGCCGTTTCCCCAGCAGGGGAAAAAAACTGACTTTTTGAAACCCCCGTAAAAACAGGAGCAAGGTAGACTGGCTAACGCACTTCCCAAAAAAACAACTGGCGGTGTTGTAACCCAGGGATTTAAAGAAACATTGGGGTAGGGGGGCAGGACTTTTTTGCCGTTTTACCCCAACAGCGGGAAAAAGCTGACATTATTGGGAAACCCCCGTAACACAGGAGGGAAAATGTTGACTGTGCAAAAAGCACTTCCGAAAACAACTGGCGGTTTTTGTAACCCAGGGGTGAGAAAGAACATGGTGGAGGCAGCAGGACTGTTTGGCCCTTCACAACCCGCGGGAACCCCCGCCCCCGAAAATTAAGAACCCCAGTAAAAAACCCGGGGGGCAAGTGGGGACGGCTTTTCGCACTTCCCGGGGAAAAACTTTCGGTGGGTTTTAAAACCCAAGGGAAAAGAAAGAAACATGGGGGAGGCACAGGCCTGTTTTTCCGTTCACACAGCAGGGGGAAAAGCGACAAATTTCTGAACCCCAAGTAACCCCGGGGGCAAGTGTTTACTGTGCTAACAGAAAATTCCGGGGGAAAAAAAATTTGGGGGTGTTTTAACCCCAGGGATTTAAAAAAGAGAACAGGGGGGAGGCAGCCCGGACTTTTGCCCTTCACACAGCAGGGAAAAAAGCTGAAAAATTTCGAAAAACCCCCCCAACAAGGGGGGCAAGTGTTTAACTGGGGGCTAACAGCACTTCCGGGGCAACCTGGCGGGTGGTGAAAAGGGGCCCGGATGGGGTTTTAAATTATTGGGGGGGAAGGGGGGTTATTTTTTTTTATGGGAATTAAAATTTTCCCTTTTTTTCCCGAGAAATATTAAAAATTTAAGGTAACCAAAAAGATTTGGTTTTTTCTTTTTTTAAAAAAATTTAAAATTTAATTTTTCAAACTTTTAAAGATCTTAAAATGTTAAAAAATGAAAAAAAAAAAATGCTTTAAAAATTTTTTTTTTTTTATTTTTTTTGCATACGGTTTTAAAAAAAAGCAACAAATAATTTCAGAATCCCTTAATGATGGGGTTTAAATAAAAGTATGTACAAAACCCTTTTTATTTCAAAAAAACCCCAAAAATTTTTTAAAAAAAACCCCAAAAA